>APFE030255262.1:0-13787 GCA_000404065.3 Pinus taeda
CATGGAGATTCATTTACACTTTATCATGGAGATTCTTAACCTGTAAATAAGGTTTGTTACAATACAATGGGCTAATACTATTACTTACTACCACATGCCCAAAAAATCGTTATTCATATTCACATGACATTTTTTTAATTAGTTAATTTAATTACTAGCCTAGACCCATCTCGATTTATTAAGCATTGACAAGAATCAAATCTCTCATGCTGCAAACCTCTTTTTTGAGTGAAAATCTTGAAGGAATGTTTGCACCCCAAGAGATCTGATCCCTAGTGGCACTTAATAGATCTGCAGTAAAGATGGATCTAGGCTGGTTTGATATATATAAGCTTGGTAGTTAAGACAATCTACTTGAAGCTTTATTATTAAACCATAAAACCTAATAATCTTCTTTATTACACCTTAACACTCAATAAGAATATATACATCTTTGCAAGAGTTGAGGATATTAACTATCCTTAGTTTAATTTTTTTTAATCATATCATTCATTCTCCTAAATAAAACTCAATAACAATTGTATCTAAACAAGTTGTTATGAACATGTGAGAGACATATTCCAGTAAATTTTCATGTGGAGGTTAAAACCAATGGTTGACATAGTGTAAATTAAGCAACTCCAATAAATTTAAATGCACAAAAAATATAAACAAAGTGTAGGACTGCATGTACCAATTTTATTTTTTTTTCTCATGTTTATCTTGACATCAAGAGTAAAATTTAAAGCATATAAAATAAAATGAATAACATACAAAACAACCTGGAAATATCTAATCGTTAAGGCTATGTAACAAAGCGAGCAAGGTTGTTTTTCCAAACTTTTACCTAGAAGGCATGCATCCACAGAGCTATAACGTCTTCATGTACTATGTCTTTATTGAATGGCTTTATTTGTCAAATCAGATATGAAAAATGCTCAGGGTTAGGATATATGTTGTGGAAAATAGGATTTATATTGATCTAGCTAAAAGCTTATATTGCAAGGAATGTCTCACATTAACATGAATAATATCTTTAAAGAAGCTACATAGAAAATAATATCATAGGCAAAACCAGGCGTTGTGAAAACTTGGAGCCCGAAAACCTCTGTGTGTAAATTTACTATTTTATCTCAATTTTATTTTAATTATTAATTTTTTATTAATTTTGTTTTTTTTTTTTAAATAAGTAATTTGACCAAGTAAAAATGTCTATATAACATAAAATAACACAGTATATGTGTACTTATGAGCCTGACATTTAAAAAATATTCACATATTTAACTCTTACACATCTAACATCTAACGCATACACATCTACCACCTACGCATCTACCCCATATTGGGTTGTAGAGCACCTCTCGATGCAATTATGAATTTTTGTTTTTAATAATTTTGATATATTTTTAAAAAGATCTATATTGTTTTAAGTTTTATAAAATATTATATATTAAAATTCATACTGATCGAAAATGTAAATTCACTCATTTAAATATTAAAGTTAAATGTATATTTCTATTTATTTATTTATTTACATATATTTTTCAATAATTAAATTTTATAATATTTTATATATACTTACCTAGATGGGGTGTTTTTGGAGAGGGGGGAGAGTGTGGGGTGGACTTTCACCACCCTACCTAGCTAAGAGGTTGGGGGACTTGGTAGCACATCCTCATAGAGAATGTTTATGATGCCCAAGATCCCAAATCACTGCCACATGTGGATTGCAACTATCATACTTAGCTCCATGCATGTTTCACACTTTTTTTTCAAATGTCAGTCGATCCTCTAAATATTTCGCAAGGTATCAACTCATGTGATGTGACAACCCAACCTTATATTCTCTATTGTATCCCCTACCATGGCTTAATTGATATATTTCTCCATTGTAGTTGGCTACCAAAATTTCTTGTCTGATACACAGGCCTTGGCTCTCATTAACTGTATTTTAGGTATCCATTTTGTGCATCTCTTTGAGCCTTGGCCTAACATTGTCTTATTTTCCTTGGTAAGCATCTTCATCTCTAAAAAATTATGACCCTTCTCAATGGACTGGGACTATAGTGGTGAAGGAAATTTCTGATTGATGCCCTGGATGATATGTTCTTCCCAGTTATTTCTTTCTCCTTGTATGTTTGACACAGTTGATGTAGCTTTCAAATTTGGTTCCTTTTGTATGAAGGATGATAAATCACTCCACTACTGGACACCTTTCATCAATGTGCATTTGATTATCTCTAGATTTAGTGGCACCTCCTGACTAGTCTGTTACTTCATTTCTAAACCCTCTTTTGGTGTTCTCTCACACATCATTCTAATATGTTTTGTCTATCTAGGAATTTTGTTTTCTTCAGGGCCTAAGAGACCTCTCTCTAGTCTACTCTTGTAGTTTGTTCCCCTTCCTTTGATGTTATTTCTAGCTAGCATTTTATCTCCCTCTTCATGCTCTCTTGAATCATCTTATCCCATTAGTTATATGTTCATTGGTCATCTCCCTCTCAGATCTTGGCCTCCCATAATTCTTGATCATCAAGTTCTAACTTCCCTACAAGTGGCATTTCACTTGGAACTTATCGCAAGTGTTATTCCTCCCCTAACCACCTGCTCTTCTTACTTTCTCAGGCCCTCCACCATGCCTTGTAAGTGTGCCTTCATCCATAGAGGAACAACCTACTACCATGAATGGGCCAATCAGGAAAACACGTGTATTGACCACCATCTAGAGGAAATTATTGTCTATTTCCACAGGATTACCCCGGGTGTTATAGACATATTTGGGCACTACAACCCCAATCATATATGTCAATAAACCAAGGGCTCTTTAACCCCTAAAAGTGTTGTTTCATACCCAAAATAATCACGGTCAACTGATTACATCATTTCCCAGAAGTTCCACATGAAAAACCACTCAAAACTGGCCAAGACTGGACCATACTGACTGCTTCATGGTCAAGGTGCAATGCATACTGGCTGCTACACTAGCCAGGTGCAATGCATACTAAAAGAGCCTTCTGTAGGGTGCGATGAGTGAGAGTAGACAAATGGCAGAGACAATTTGCTAAGTGGATACCCAGAGAATCTTCTAGAAACTTCTCATATGACACTTGCCTCTCTGAATTCGCCCAGGGATGAGTAAGAGATCAATGAAATTTCCATATGGAACCAAGAACTATCAGTGGAATGACACTAATCATAAACCCAGAGCTGACTCACACCTCTAAATGGATCCTTCATCTGAGAGATCTAGAGGTTGGAATTTTGTAATTTGTAAAGAAGTGATGTTGGTTTGTCTTTGAGAAGGAGCATTGTATTGTTGGGTGATATTTCTTTTCATGAGGTGAAGATGGATTTGATGTTGGGAGGATGATGTTGGATCAGACAGCTAGGTTGTAAACCTCTCTTCTACTATTAAGAAAGTTCTTTGAGTTTTCCTCCATATAATCATGTATTTGTGAATCTTGTTATTTGTGAATGCAATTGTATGGTCAATGTATTTTTGATTCTGCATTTTTTATGGTATTATAGATCAAGATGATTTGATGGTTTTTTGTTACTTTGTCTTTATAGGTATTCTCTAAAGTGGGATAAGTAGGAGAGGAGTCGGCAGTTCCATCAAGGGAAAGAGAAATCAAGCAAGGAGTCAAGAGGAAGATCCAAGTTGGCCTTGTATGCTTCTCTCTTATCTATCATACATAAAGGAAATCTCAAAGTGCTTTGATTATTTGTTTCTAAGATAGCTACCCGTCTTAGTGGGACTAGCATATCGAAAAGACGCTAGTTTTCCCAGAAACAAAATGCGACTCCATTGGGGAATGAATAGTTTGTTTGTTTGTTATTGTTGTTTGCTTTATAAACTACAGACGAAGCCTAAAGTTAGGCAACTAGCCTTCGAACTACTTTTGCTATGCAACTGCAAAGTAGATGAATGTTGCTTCAGTTAATCTCTGCGTTGGTTTATGAACTAAACATCTGAATTACAAGCATCCTAAATGCCCTTTTGGTAGCTTAATAACCTCATAAGATCATACCCCTGTACTTTGTTTTTACTTTCTATCATAGTTCATCCTAAATCACCAAACTTAGCTGCAAATTTTGAGTAAAAACCAAACTCAGTTTCGTTCCCTGGCCCATCACACTGTCTGTAATTGGTAGCTTGTATGCATTGCACCTCCTATGTGTTGCAGGTGAGATGCATCCCTGTTTCCCTTAAGGACAGGTGCGATGGCTGAATGATACTATGTCTCTCTTTGAGATTTGGTTTTTCCCCCTTGTTTTTAGCTCTATTCAGTAGTTTTGCTGCTCATGATCAGTATCTCATTGTTGAAGCCTCTTTCCTTTACATTATTCAGCCTCCATTGATAGGGATTTGTAAATGCTTTTTTGTATTTGTCTATCATTTGCAGTCCTTCTTTGTCAAAAATAGCTTAATCGAACTGTTATTTTTGATGCAAAGAAGTGTCGTAACTATCATTTTGAGTCAAAAATAAGAGTGTCACAAAGTCTTCCTCCTCTAGATAGTTAATTGTACTTTTTCCATTGTATTTGATTTGAATTGTTAATATTTAAAGTGTCAAAAGCAGTTTTCTATTCGAAATCGAAAAGTGTCATTTTAGTCTTCCTTTCGTTTTGAAAAGAAATCGTCGAAGTGTCACTTTGAGGAAAATAGTTCAGATTTGTACTTAGTTTTCCTTTTTGGCATTATCACATTAAGGAAAAAAAAACAAATACATGCATCTGCATTTGCATTTAGACTATGTGCGAAATTGATTTAGGAAAAGCGCATTTAGTGTGTGCTCTTTGCTCTCTGTTGAAAGAATTGTAATCTTCTTTCCTTAGTAGCTAGGATTTTCATTGCTAAAATAAATGATTGTTTATCATTTTAGATTGCATACTTAGGAATTTTACATCTACATCACGCGGTGAACCTTGAAAGACAAACTTCCAAGCAAGATCATCTCTAAAATATATCTCAATGAACATAAGAATGCTTTGGAACCTAACACAACACATCTAGAAGTCTAGGCTAGAGATGTGTTCCAGCATGATAAAACTTGGAAACTATCGTTTTCATCGAAAGTTGGGTGATTCCTCCTCTTTGATGTGACAAGGGCTAGTACGAACTTGTGCTCCCCGTATTATCGAGTATATATTGCGAGACCACAATAGGTTGATATCCTTTATCCATAGGAAGCCGTGTCTGCTGCCCTATCGATTGCAATGCACTGAACACAACATTCGGGAAGATTGATTGCCGTACATAAGTCCTTGGTAATTTGTCTTTAATTTACCACCAAGGTGTCTTTTGCAGTTTTGCGATTGGTTTGGTAATCCTTCTATCTAGATTTCCAGAGTAGTCAATTTTGTTCCTTTTTGACTCCTTAAAAGAAAAGGTCCATCTGAGCACTTATCACTTCAGGCTCATTAAAAATTGAAGGCGACTAGAGTAATCTTTAGCTTTTCTCGACTCTTAAAAATTGAAAAATAAAAGTTGTGTCAAAGCGTCATTAAAATTTATTTAATTTGGAATAACATCCTTGTTCCTTCATTGATCTTAGATTGATATAATGGAGTCCAAAAATCAAGGAATCCCTCTTGTGTGAAACCCTAGCCCCTTCTCTTCTTGAGGAGATATCGGTGCTCCGTATATGGCTACATTGTCCCTTCCAGGAATCACAATTGGCTTGCCAGTATGGCTATTCTCAACCTCTGTCATTCAAAATACTGTGATTCCTCAGCAATCAAATCAGCAACCAAATGATACTAAAGTTTCCCCTTTACCTTCTACTTTGTTTGTTTCTCTCTCCCCTTCTTCCTCTTCGCTTGGTGAAACTAGTGATACTAAAAACCAAGTGGTTGAGAAGAAGAAGAAAGGAGAGGAGGAGAAGAAGAAGAAGTCGACTAAGTAAGTGGGCAACCATGAATCATCTGGTGAAAATCTGCACACCAAACTTTCCAAACATAGATCCCCATGCATAATTTCCAAGGGAAACCACCTTCATCGAGATTGTCCTTGCATTCCACGGATCTTGAGAGAATGGTCTCCCCATTCGCTCTGTCTAGTGTCATCAACCTCTGGCGATCATGTTGACAACACACCATCAACTAGTGAAAATGAAGTCAATAGACAGAAAGGAAAGGTCATATTTCCATGTAGGTTATGTGAAGGTGATCATGCCTTCACTGTTGTCATTTTATGGATGAAGCCAAAAGTGTCTTGGATAACCGTCCTGCTTCACTGCAGGGACTCCCACCTGGATACAAGGAACTCTTACCAAGTCCATCGCTAGTTGAAAACCCGACTGATGTAACTCAATCATCGGTCGAAGCACCTATCGTTGAAAGTAAACCTTCTCAATCCATACTGGACCAAAGTCAATAGGTCGAGATGGCAGTCGACCCAGTCTTGCCTTCAGAACGTCCACCTTCAGAAGATATAATTTCCAAAGAGAATGATAACAATATTTTCCAAATTCTCTTTGTTAATACATAGTTTTATGAACTTGGGGACAATCCACCCATTCCTTTACAACAAGAAGGAAGTCCCCCAATCTAAGAGGTTCATCCAGCCGTTTATTTGGTACCCCCTCCAAGCAATCTACTCATTTCCTTCGATCGGAATCAACTAGCTAGACCCTGACTTCCATTAATGTACCATTCTGAATCATAGTACAAGTTTACAAAATGATCATCTCTGGCACTATCATAGATGAAGGGGCTTTAGTGAGTATCCTTTCCTCAACTGCCTAGAAAGCGCTTGGTTTCTCATCACTTCTACCTGAGACACAAAATTTGTTAAGCTTTAACAAAGGAACTAGTCGACTATTAGGGATCCTTCCGAAGTTGCCTATAACTTTGAAAAGGAAAACCGTTCACTTAAACGTGATTGTTGTCCAAGGGAAATTATATTACAATCTACTCCTTGGGCATGACTACATTTACAACATGGAAGCTATTGTTTCCACACTCTTTCAAGTGATGTGTTTCCTACATGAAGGCCAAATGGTACAGCTCATCGACCAAGTTTCATTTCCTGGTTCAAACATAGCTACAAGTCAAACATCATCCATGAATGGTCTCTTTGCATCAATAACGTCTCTTCAACCTTCAGTTCATCCACCTAATTACCGCGAGTAGTCCAGTTAATGTAACGAAGCTTAGGGGGCATGCACCCTGGTCTACTTCGGCAGGAAAACCCAACTGAAAAAATAGATTTCCTTGTAGGTTATATGATTGGGCTGAAATACCATTTCCGTGTAGGTTATGGGATCAGTCTGAAAGAGTTATTTCCTCATAGGTTATGTGATTGGAATCTCACACCATTCACCTTTTGTCTATTTCAATGGACAAAGCTAAGGAAGTGTTTTGTTTGCTCTGCAGACAAAACAATCCTACTTAAATGTAGGGACTTCCATATGGTGACCTAGAAACTCTCATTTTCTCAATACCTGGGGGCATGCAACCCCTTTTTATGCAAGTGAAAAATGACCAATTTCATTTTTTTAGCTTTTTATCATTTTTAGATTTTTAGCTTTTTAGTTTCAAATTCTTAGGTTAGGTGATTGGTCTAACCACCATTCACCTTTGTCTGCAGTGCACAGATGAAGCAAAGGAAGTGTTTTGTTTGTTGATAAAACCATCCTACCTAACCTCAGTAGTTCCTTAGCTTTTAGTGTAGTTAGCTCTTTAGTTTGGTCATTTCCAGCCTACATAAAAAGGCAATGAGCAAAGTTTCGCATGGTGCAAGCTCGCTAAAAAATTAACCTATTAATGAGAGACATCTTTACAAATGACTGGCATGAGCAATGTTTCCACAAGGTTAGAGATCGTTAAGAAATGAACCCGTCACTGAGCATATGTTAATGCATGGATCAAGCTCATTTAAAAAAATAAACCCGCCTTCAGTAAATGACCTCTGTGATTGCCATGCTATCAGCCTTTCAAGCCTTGTTTGTGTTCTTACTATCACCTCCATTATTTTGAATGATCATACACTTCCACTTGATTGTTTACCCTTTTGAGGAACAACTACGATGAGTGATCCTATTAGCCACCCTCTTCACGTTGCCATGTTTTGAGAAGTTCCAAACTTACTTGGGACTAGTTTCTACCTAAAAATATCACTCATTCCTCAAAAAACGAGTCTCTTTTAAGCTCTTTTTAGACTCGTTAAATATGAAAAGATTGCCGAGCTATTGGCCTTTCGATCTTGTTAAAGTAAGGGGAAGAGTCATCCCTCCTCTACATTTTAATCTTTTTGGACCTGAGGGATCACTCCACAAAAAGATTGAGTGCTTGTCTTTTTTGGCTCGCTAAAGCGATCGAAAAGTCATCCCTTTCATATTATTTTATACTTTTTCTGACTTAAGGGATTATGCTACGAAAAAGGATTGCTGGAGTTTCCTTTTCGTCCCTTTTCAAACTCTCTAAAGATGAAAAGGACCGAGTTATCCTTGTCATTAAGCTCGTTAAAATAAGAGTGACAAACTTGTCCATCTGGACAAGAGCAAGTTTCACTGTCGCTAGACTCGCCAAAAGTAGTGACAGGTTTTCCCAAAGGGAAAATTATAGAACAAGCACATGTTATCCTCCTCAAGCTTGACAAAAATAAAGAGGTACTGGTCAGCAATGACTGGGGAAAAAGGGAAGACAACTTAAAGAACTTTATTTGTAGTAGGTCGCTCTTGAACATGACACTTTCACTCCATCACCATGATTGAGTCGAGTTGGGTTATTCCATTCACTAGTCATATCACCGTTGGTCCTCCACACCATCCATCTTTTGGGTTAATGCTACCAATCCATCTTAGTGTAGCCGACATGTTCAAGAGAAGTCTTTAAGAGAATTCACCACCCAACTAATGCCTCATCCACTGCAATACCTTCACCCTCCATTTTTCGTGACTGCCATTCCTAAAACTTGTATCATCAGATCATTTTCACCTCCAGAAAATCATTTGCTTCGTTTCGTGTCATAGATGTGGGATACATTGAGGCCCTCCTACAACGGGTCACTTCTTGTCGACATTAGCTCATTATCCAAGAAGTTGACTTAGGAACAACCCTTTCAGTACTTGGAAGCTTGCATGCCTCAATGGCAAGTTTCTCACTTCTGGCGACAGGTTTACATTAGTGGCCTTCAACTGAAAGATTTTGCATGGTGTTCGACATCAGATCATATGTTCACACCATGTGAATTGTACTGTAGTACCTTGAGGGTCATTATCATTATCGGTGATTCCTCTCGTGCCTGTTAACAACTTACATCATTGGCTGGTAATTAGGTGATGTCTTTCCATGTTTGACTTCAGAACATATTTTCACATGGATCGACTTGTACATCAGGCAAAGATTGAACGAGTTTGAAGACCCCAGATCTAGTTTCATCCATCCGGGCTACAATATATTCAGGAATATAAAGGCATCAAATGTACACAGAAGCTGCACAAAAACTCATCCAAGATAAAGGATGATGACTCGACGTAGAAGGAATCACCAATCTGCAATAGCAGATGATTACCTATCCTATGTACATGAAAATGAATTTATACAGCTGAGCATGGGAATGCCTGCCTGAGCTAAATCATGAAAATATGATGATGATGATGTATTGTATTGTATTTTATACAGGTCACCTTCCAGTTTGAATACCCTGGATCCTCATGATAAAACATTTCACCTGACATCAGAAGATTTATGACCTCATGCTTTAGGGGGAAACTGTTATAGACATATTTGGGCACTATAACCCCAATCATATATGTCGATAAACCAAGGGTTCTTTAACCCCTAAAAGTGTTGTTCATACCATAAAGAATCATGGTCAACTAATTACATAAGTTCCTAGAAGTTCCACCTGAAAAACCACTCAGAACTAGCCAAAAATAGACCATACTAACTGCTCCATGGTCAAGGTGCGATGCATACTAGCTACTACACTAGCCAGGTGTGATGCATACTTAAAGAGCCTTCAATAGGGTGCGATGAGAGAGAGTAGACAAATGGCAGAGACATTTTGCTAAGTGGATACCCAGAGAATCTTCTAGAAACTTCTCATATGACACTTGCCTCTCTGAATTTGCCTAGGGATGAGTAAGAGATCAATGAAATCTCCAAGTGAAACCAAGAACTATTAGTGGAATGACACTAATTAGAAACCTAGACCTGACTCACACCTCTATGAATATCTATAAATGGATCCCTCATCTAAGAGATCTAGAGGCTAGAATTTTGTAATTTGTAAAGAAGTGTTGTTGGTTTGTCTTTGAGAAGGAGCATTGCATTGTTGGGTGATCTTGCTTTTGATGAGGTGAAGAGGGCTTTGATGCTAGGAGGATGATGGTGGATCAGACAACTAGGTTGTAATCCTATCTTCTACTATTAATAAAGTTATTTGAGTTTTCCTCCATATAATCATGTATTTGTGAATCTTGTTATTTGTGAATGCAATTGTATGGTCAATGTATTTCTGATTCTACATTGTTTATGGTATTATAGATCAAGATGCTTTGATGGTGTTTTGTTACTTTGTCTCTATAGGTATTCTCTAAAGCAGGACAAGTAGGAGAGGAGTTGCAAGTTCCATCAAGGGAGAGAGAAATCAAGCAAGGAGTCAAGCGGAAGATCCAGGTTGGCCTTCTTTGCTTCTCTCTTATCTATCATACATAAAGGAAATCTCGAAGTGCTTTTATTGTTTGTTTCTAAGATAGCTACCCATCTTAGCGGGACTAGTAAATATAAAATACACTATTTTTTCCAGAAACACTGGGCCCCATCCAAGATGAGCTCATTAACATTGAGAGAGAAGGATCCACTCATTGACACCATCTCTTAGACATGAAGGTTCTTGTTTAGATGGAATACTAGGTGCCATATATTAGGCATACACATGGATGTTTCAACCATTACATGTAAATTGTTTACCTATATTGGCATATCAAATTCCTCCTCAATAGAATTTTAGTGGACAAGTTCAAGCATCTAGCAAACAAGATCATATTGAGAAGCACCTCAGCATTCCACCCTTGGAAAGAGGTACCCTCGACAACAATTAGGACCACATCCAGGTTGTAGCTACATTTTATAATCCCTCTTCATAGTCTTATGATATGCTTAGGCTTATATCATTTTTTTATTAATTTCTACTTTCAAGGAAAAAATAACCTGCTTATAAATCTATGCATGTTCAATTTTGGTTTTTTGTATACTTTTCTTTTCTATGCTTCCATGGAAAGTGAAATTTTGGTTATGGTTTGGTCTTCCTAGTGAGAGACTAACCTAAATCTTCTAGCATTTTCACGTACACTCCTAATTAGAAGGTAATGAAAAATTTACCCAAAATAAATGTTTATATATACTTAAATCCTATGCAATTTTGTAAAGATAGTTAATATGTAATAGTTAATATTTTACTATTAAAAGTTTATATATATATATATATATATATATATTATATATATATATATTAATATATATTATATATATAAATATATATATATATATAAAAGGGTTACTTTAATTATTTGTTTCCCCTGTTATTAGGTATTTTGTTTAAAGATGTTTAGCTTAGATATCTTTGAAAGAGGCAAATTAATTTATATCAACATGTTTATTGCAGATGCCATTTATGAATATGAGGAAACGATTTTTGAATTTTCTTGTAAATTTTAGTGGTGCAACCAATCCTCACAACTATGTAATATAAAAAATAAATTGATGGACAATAGAATATATCCAAAATGTAGAGTAGTTTGTCCAAAAAGTTATAAATATATCCCATGTAATATAATATTATGATTCAATAAGTATATTACCTCACAAATTGATTTTAAGAAAAAACTAATTCACAGAACATTTAAATAAACATAAGCATATGTTACTAGTTTCAATGCTTTTGGTAAGAATCAACTTGCATAACCTCGTGAGATTCAATTCTAGTTTTGTCCAAATTCTCTCCTTCCTTAAAGTTGTCTATAGGTCTAAAGGCATCCATGTCATTTCATTTTTCTAGATTTGGAAGATGCAAATTGACCAAAATTTTCTCTGAGTCCAAAGAGTAGGTAAAAGGGAAGCAATCTTCCAATGAGCTAGAGTTCACTATAGGAAGACTTAAACATTGTGTAAAGAAAGGCCTAATGATTTTTCATGATTTCCTAGACTAATAATTGCTTTCAATAATATTCTTCATTGTTCTATCTTGTGTCACATTCATTATGAAGCAATTATACATAGAAAATAATCAACTTCAAAAAATAAAGCTAGTAGGATCATAAAGAAACAACCAAACAAAAGAGACACGAAATTTTAGCCTGGGAAAATCCAACAACCTTTTCTTACAGAAATTTGTCAAATTCAACAAGGAATACAATCTAATTTGTTTAGTCAAAAACAAATTTAAACTGAATACAAACATACATAGGTCAAACCTAGTCAACTAGAGACAAATTTAACCTCCTAGCCTCCTTCAGTTAGAAATTCGGTCTTCTAATATGGATAATATTTTTCCTTCCTTTTGCCTCAGATTTGTCCTCTTTTTCCCCCATATTCATATTTCATTAGCCTCAAAAGATCTTTTCATGATCTGAATTGGATGCCAAAATGGATAGGATGAATCTTAATATATAGATGTTGAATGAGTCAAATGGGTGTGTTCCTTCAGTGGGTTTGGAGGAAAAAAAATCATTTATTTTGTTTTTTGAATCTGACTTGGAATCCACATATATATTTACCATTTCTTGTATGTTTGGAGGGCTAAAAATTGATTATGAAGGCCGACCATAGCTACAAAATTCAACACTCCCTCTTAGCTATTAGAGGTATTAATAATGAATTTTCCAAATGTTCTCTTGTTGAATAAAATTTTATCTATCTCAAGAAAAGGTTGCATGAGCTTAGACATGTTAATGAATCCATACACCTCATGTTTTAAACAAGAAGCATGTGGAAAGCATCCCTACATCATAATCATGCAAAGGATTTGGTTACTCACTAGTCACATATCCTTTGTAAGGGATATTGTCATCCATAAGAAAATACCCTTTGGCTAGTCAGGTACCCCCTAACACAAGACTATTCCTTGGATCACCAATCTACCATATCATCACTTGGATTCATGTCAGGTACCCCCTAACCCATGGTGAAACCCTAGGTCCATTTACCATGTGACACCCCTCGTACATTTCCCCTCATTTTTGTAATGTAATGATGTAATGACATGAAGTGTGGGAGCACAAATCCATGATCTAATAGGCAAGGGGAAAGGTAAACCTGAGAGGAGTTAGATGGAAAACAATGTTTGAAATGGGAACCCATACTGTTACCCGTTTTGTAGAGATAGCAAAAAAGTGACTCGATTTCGAAAAGGGGTTATGCAGAACACACGTGTTTTTTAAAGCTTAGTTTTTGGCACTTTAAATAACTGATACGATTACTTGTTTTGTAGGGGTAGTAAAAACGTGACCCGATTTTCAAAAGTGGTTAAACAGAATACACTTCTTTTTGTTGGGAGCATATTTTTGACATTTTAAATTTTCTTATGTATCAAATATAAATATTTGTTTTTAAATATTAGTGATTTTCATGCTGATTTTGAAATGTGTAGATGCACCGTGTTGATACAGCAGACCTTTTTTTTAAAGGACTTATTTTTCACACTTTAAAATTTATTATCTCCAAAAAAAATTTAAATTATGTTTACTTAACGAATTTTCAAGTTGTTTTATTTTCCTTTTTTTAAATGTTGATTAATTAAAAAACATAAATATAAAAATATATATAAAAAAGACAAACAAACAAACAAACAAACAAAA
>APFE030255262.1:15189-58986 GCA_000404065.3 Pinus taeda
TTTTATGATTGATTTTTTTTGTTTTTTATTTTTATTTTATGTTTTGTTTTTAGTGTATATTTTAATTTATGTTTTGCTATTTTTTTTTTGTTTTGTGTTGTTTCATTGCTTTAATTTTAATTTTATTTTATGTTTTCATTATTTTTTTGAAATTTTAATGTTTTTCAAGGTCATGATAAAATATTTTACGCCATTATTTCAAAATGTTGAAATTTTACCCTTGAAATTTTTTTTGTTATCCCAGCGTCAACACTTTTAGTTTTGAAGGTGTTTTTTGCACAAAATTTACCATTGAAAAAAAAAAGTTATTCGAACTTCAACACTTCGTTTTGAGGGTTTTTTTTTTGGACAATTTTTGCACAAAAAATTGGTTTTCACTGCCATTTTTAAAACATGTTGAAAATTTACCCTAGAAAAAAAAAGAAGGTGTTATTCCAGCACCAACACTTTTCGTTTTTAGCACTATTTTTGATGTTTTTACGGGGTTTTTTGGCGAGAGTTCTCGTTTTGAGTTTATAGTTCTTGTTTCAAAGTTTACATTGTTGGAACCTTAAGTTAATTTTATTGTGTAAATAATGAAGGAAAAATAAAAAAAAGAGGAATATGAAAAGACCCTTCAGGGAATTATTAAAAGGGAAATGCATAACAATGAAACTAAAATTGTCAGAAGAGCAAGAGGATGAAAGGAAAATAAAATGATTTCTTACCAAGAGGATGACTCAGAAACCACTTAGGGTGCTTGCTAAGGCTAATAAACCACATGCATCAGGGTTTTTTTTATAGGCTAATAAATCACTCATTAAGTTCTTAACACAATTGATAAACCACCCAGGTGCTTCCTATGGACTAATAAACCACTCATTGTGTGTTTGGCACAACTGATAAACGACCTAGGGCACTTGTTGGGGGCCGATAAACCGCTCATCGAGTGCTTGACCTAACTAATGAGCCATGCATTACTATGAATTTTGTTGTGCTTGACTTGTTTACAAACCACCCACTGTCATATGTTTTTCCTATCCTCTATGTACTAAAGATGGCTTCCTACTAAGGTTGTTAAAAGGAAAATTTCCCCTTAGATTGTGGATTTGGCTTGAGGTGACTATTGTAAGTAACTATGGCTACAATAGGTCTATGTTTGGGTGTAAAATCAAGGTCCCATCTTTAGTTGTACCATTTCTATATTGAAATTAGCACACTTAACTGAGAGATTTGAAACTAAAGATTATTTCTTATTAAATTTAAATGTATTGCTCTATGGAATATTACGTGGTTGTATAAATTGGTGCATAAAATTAATTGGTTGAATTTTCTTTGAAAAATCTTGTGGTTTATATGAATTTTTTCCACGAGGTTGTAAGTTAAATACTTTGAACGCATGTGTAAATTTATTATGTTGCATTAGTCATCCAGTTTCTATGATTTACAATGAATTTCATACTTGTATGAAGGAAATTACTTTAAGATTATTGGTCTTGTTAAATGTTTAATGCATAGGGTATAAATATGGTTTGAGCCTTAGTGGAGCCGCAAACTTGGTTGTAAGCCTGTTGAGACTGTTAAACATTTAATGTTTTAGCAAGATAATTTACCTATGTCTAATTATTCTTTGCATGCCTGTTTTTATTTATTTTATTGATTAGATTGGATGGATTGAAGCTAGACCATGAGTTTTTTTTTAAGTTCTTAAGATTTGAGTAAAAGTAGGGCCAAACTGGAGAAATCCTGACTGAGTAGAAGAATGATTAAAATTATAAAATCTACTAAGTGTTGTCAGTCAGGGCCTTTTAGGGTACAAACCTTTTGGGGTTATTTTATGGATGGATGTTCCTCATTAATGGGCCAGGCTCGACCTTACTTGGGGATCGAGAAGGTCAAGGGTCTAAAAGGTTAGTTAAGTGCCTATTGAAAAACATTATTGGAGTCCTGCCTGATGAGCCAAGGCCGACCTCACTAGCGTAACTACATGGAAAAGACGATATGAAGGGTTATGTGTACCACCAGATAAGGTGGAGTTCCACAGAATACCATGTCGTAACACTCTTGCTGACGTGGCTAGGGTTTTGTCGGGCTAAACTTTAAATGGACATAACTTGCGATCCGAGAGACAAATTTCGATCAAATTTATATTGTTGGAAAGCTCTCGACAAACAAGTCACGATGGTGATGTTGTTTTTAGGTTTCAAGAAGGTTGAAATTTGATGGATTTAATGACCCCATTTCCATAATTGAGCATTAGAGGTTGGGTCATCATAGTACTACTTCCTCACACCCTTTTTGTGGGCTATGGGTGGTAAGGGAATATGTTAGAAAGTGTTATCAAATAATTGGTTTAGACATTGGGCCTGAAGAGGCTCACATGCACACACTAGCTGATTGATTGATATGCATGATATGCTTGATTTGTTAGTATTTCCTTTATGATAATTGAATAGCACTATAATGTATGGATTTATAGAATTGTTGATTGAATATGATTACATGTTATTCGATATTTTATACTTAAAGATCTACATATACGAAGGGGATAAGTGCCTATGTTAATTGCATGTTATTTTTGGTTGGCTAACATCATTGTGTGTGTAAAAACTAGAAAGACATGCATAAAAATACAACAAAGAAGGGAAAGAATGAGTAGCAAATTTGAACAAGATGTTATGAATAGGACCCTGCAAGGTCCCAAATAATATTCACTTGGGAAGACGGAAGAGTAAGACACTCCTTCACTCATGGACACAATTTTAAGGCTAAGAGATGCGATATGAAGTTGCAAGACAGACAAGGAGTGTAACGACCCATAATAATAATAGATGAAATAATATTAATATATATAATAAAGAAAAGTAAAAATAATAGATATAATATAATAATAACAAATAAATAATAAATAAAGAAGAAAATATATAATAGTAAATAAATAAAGAAATAAAAAAATAAACTAAAGTTGTATGTGTATATATATATATAGTAATAATAAGTAAAGTTAACAAAAAGTAAAAAATAATAAAATAAGCAAGAGTTAAATTAAAAAAAATGTTGAGTTAAGTAAAAACTAGGACAAGGAAATTAAAGTTGGTATGTTGACACATGGATTGTGTGCATGGGGATCCCTTTCCAATCCCTTTCTATTTTTGGAACAATTTGTTCTTTTTAATTGTTGAAAAGGGAGATGAGAAGCATTCAATTTTTTTCAAGGAGAGTGTTATGAGACAAAGGATTCATTAGCAGTAGTAGTTGGGCTTAGGTGATCCAAATGGATCCTAAAAACCTCTAAGTCTTCACATAGTTAAAAACTATCGCATAAAGAAAACCTTAAAAAAAGGTGGATTTGGGAGTGAAAAACATGAAGATAACAGTGAAATAAGGCATATCGAAGGCTTAAAACAACTTTGCATAGGAGTCGTCAGATCTGGCAGATCAATGGTCTAGATCTGATCGGGAAATCACAATCGGCGAAGGTGGGCGGAGCTTATCGGAGGCGGCCATATAAATGTTGCGATAGCGATCAGCGGAGTCAACGAGGATCGTTGATCAAGCACACAGATCGATGGCCTAGGTTAACCCCCCCATATCGCATTGGCATATTACAATGGAGTGCTTACAACGGCCCGGGGGCTTATGCGATATGAGATTGCGACAATTCACATCGCAATATCGCACCGGAGCAACATAAAGGAGCGAGGCTGATGCATGCGACTACAATAGCCAGACCCAACGAGATTATGAATGAAAACACATATATTTTGAGTTTTGGAAAATAAGGTTTTCCTTTGTATTTCACGTTTTTGTTAAATAGACAAAATACAAATAACAAAGCGCCAATGCGATGAAAATGGACCCGACAAGATTATGGGTGATAGTTGATAATATTTCAAGTCTAGTAAAAGGTTTTTTTTCAATGTAAATCGTATTTTCGTTAAATAAATGAAAAACAAAAGAAATGTGAATAAAGCGATGAAACCAGACCCAAAAGGGTTTATACATGTAGGTGTATATGTTTTGAGATCCAAAACAAGCGGGATTTTAGGCAGGGCGTAGGCGGTAAGTGGTTTTGACTAGGCTATGCCCAGGCCCATACACTGGCTGCCACGTGGCTAGGAGTCGGAGAGAGAAAACCACCCTTTTCGGGCGGTTAACTCCCATACACATGAGCTGCGCGAAATGAACCTCAGCCGTTGGATCAAGATCTCTTAGATCAATGGTGGAGATGCGATACATGATATAAAGGCGAACATGATATGAGTATAGAGCATAATTTATAATATTTCAAATCCTATAAACGGTAGATTGGCAGATTTTGACAGTTTTATGTGTATTTCTCTATGTAAATAGAGAATGACCATTTTTGGGATTTCAAAGTCATTGATGGTCCATTCCATTACAGAACAAGTGGCCACCATCCTTGAAGGAATTTAGCAATGATTGCTAACGCTTAGAGGGGGATTCGAGTGGACAGAGGCCGAGAGCCAGAGAGCCCAAGAAGGGAAAACGAATAGACAACGCCAATTGGCTTTAAAGCCACAGAAGATAGACAACAGAGACAAGCAGTGCTAAAACAAAGAGCAAACAGAGATAGAGAGTCAGTGAGGAGAGTCTGTTTACTCAGAAAGACTTGGGGGATCCAACTAAAGCCTTGTTGTTTTGTATTTGTTGTGTGAGACTCAAATTGAGCTCACTTTTGTAAAAATCTATTTTCAAAGACATAATAGAGAGGTCACCACGGAAGGCTAGACTAGGGGATGTAACCCAGGAGTGTTGGGTGAACTCCTTGATTATCTTGTTGTGTTATGTGTATCTATTATGTTTCTTTAATTGCTTCATTGTCTATATTACTCACAATATTATCGATCCATTGCACTCAGTAATATAGGAAAATCCATGCACATGAGTCTGTAATACCTTATTAATTGTCTAAGATCTCATTATCAGATCAAGTGGTATTGGAGCTTTAGGTTTGCTAAGGTTAGACAAGCATGTGCTGGATTGTTGAATGCTAACTAGGTCAAAGCTCAAATTAGGAGAAGGAGAACTCATTGAGGCTAACCCAGAAATTGGAAGAGTTTATCCTAGTAGGAAAATGGTAGAACAAGTCTCATCAGAACCAGACTCTCAGTTCATGGATAGTTTCATGACCATGAGAACCATGGTGGAAGAGATGTATCGATAATTTAAGAAAGGTTGAGGTGAAAGTACTTCAACCACCAAAAAAGACAAAGGAACATAGGAACCTCTTCTAGATGGCCATTTAGAAGGAAAAGGGAAAAGGGAAGAGCCTCCTCTATCAACACCTGCTTCTAGCCCTGAAAATAAAAAGAAGAAAACATCTTTGATTAAATTAGATGTACAATTTGATTTTCCAATATATGATGGAGAATTAAATGCAGAAAAGCTAGATAGCTAGATTAGACAGATTGATGTATATTGCAGGGTGCAAAACATCGATTCAAAAAGGAGAAAGATTCAGTTGGATAGCCTTCACCTTGGAGGAATTGCCCTAGTGTGGTAGGAAGGCAGGATGCAAGCTGATTTGAAGAAGCATAGTAAAATTCTTTCTATCTAGAGTGAATTTGTTTCTTCCATTTAAAAACAATTCTATCCACTAGCTTATATGCAACAAGAAATGATGAGTTGGAAAACTCTTCACCCGGGAATTTAGAAAAAGAGATTTAATTCTAGGCATTTCTCTAGACTTACATGAAACTTTGCTGAAGTATATAGGTGGTCTGCATAGCTATTTGAGGCACACCATTATCATGTTTAACCCTACTAGCATAGATGAGGTACTAGTTTAGGTTACTCATCTAGAGGCTAGAGGCAAGAATGTGAACCCAAAGATTGGGGGATCATCAAAACCCACTACAAGTAAGAACAAGGAAAAGAAGAATAAAAAATGGAAGGAGAGGAAGACAAACACTATACAGAAAGGCAAACCTTCATGCACTCACTGCAAGAAGAATGGACATGATGATGAACACTACTGGTCTTTGCATCTGGAGCTAAAACCCAAGAAGTTTGGTGGTAAGAAGAAGAAGATTGTTGCTGCTATTCAGAAGGATTTAGGGTTAGACTTAGGTGATGAAACAATAGTCACAGCCACATGTATAAAAGGTAAAAATTCTGAAGCATCTATAAGTAATTCTGCACAATCTATTGATAATGAAGATAATGAGAGAAAAAGACATGAGCTTTTTCATATTAGAGTTATTTCCAAGCATCAAAAGGTTGATATTTTATTTGATAGTGGTTCACAAGTAAACTTGATTTCTGAAACAATTGTAAAGAATTTGGGCTTACTAACAACACCTCACAAGAAGCCATATACATTAGGTTGGGTATGTGATAAAGAAAAGCTACAAGTGACTAGACAATGTAAACTTAGGTTTGCCATTAGGTCAACTTTTGTAGTTGAGGTTGAGTTAGATATAGTTCCCTTGGATATATGTGGTATTGTTTTAGGAAGTCCTTAAATGTATGATAGAAAATCCATTTTCTATAGAACTGAAAATAAGTATCAACTCACAAAATATGGAATAGAATATATTGTAAGAGCTCATCAGCTCAAAAATAACTACAGTCTCATAAACTCAAGGCAGATGAAAAGAATTGTAAATTCATGCACACAATTTTTACTAATGGTTGTAAAGGAAAAGACCTCTGATAAAACCAATGAATTTGAAGGCTATGATGCTAAATAGAAAGCTGATTTAGATAAAGTTGTTTCAAAATATGATATCCTATTTCAAGAACCTAAAGGTCTACCACCCAAAATGGAAATAGTACATGATATTCATTTGCAACAAGATGCTCCATTGCCTAACATCGGAATGTACAAGTTATCCACTTTAGAGAATGCAGAGATCAAGAAGTAGGTACAGGAGTTGCTCGATAAAGGGTTCATAAGGCCAAGCACATCAACATGTGGATCTCCAACTGTGATGGTGAGAAAGAAAGATGGTTCGTGAAGGATGTGCATTGATTACAGAGCTGAATAAAACAACGATCAAGAATCATTATCCTCTTCCTTGCATTGATGATCTATTAGATCAGATGAAAGAAGTTGTTTACTTTTCCAAGTTGGACTTGCGTAGTGGCTATCATCAGGTCAGAGTAGCAGAACAAGATGCATGGAAGACTGCTTTCAAGACAAAGACAGGGCTGTATGAATGGTTGGTTATGCCTTTTTGCTTAACTAATGCTCCTGCCACATTCATGAGAGTTATGAATGATGTACTTTGACATTTTATTGATGATTTTGTAATTGTATATTTAGACAACATTCTTGTTTTCAGTAAAACATGGGAAGAACATTTGAAGCATGTAAAGCAGACTCTAGATGTTTTGAAAAGAGAAAATCTCTATGTGAAGTTATCAAAATGTGAATTTGGAAAAACATCTTTAAATTATTTGGGTCATATTGTAGGGGATGGTGAATTGAAGATAGATCCCTCTAAGGTTAAAGTCATTGTGAACTAGCTTGAACCCAAATCTACTACAGAAGTTAGGAGCTTCCTAGGAGTAGCACAATATTGGAGAAAGTTTATTGCTAACTTTTCCTTCACTGCAGCTCCCTTACATGCTTTAACATGATTGAACAAGGTGTTTCAGTGGGGAGGCAAACAATAGAAAGTCTTCGACACCTTGAAAGAAAAAATTAGTACAACACTTGTACTAGCATTGCCAGATCTTCAAAGACCATTTGAGATTGAAAAAGATGAGTGACTATGCCATGGGAGCAGTGTTGATGCAACATGGTAAACCCATATGTTATCATTCTGAGACATTTAATTCTGCAGTAGTTAATTATCCCACATATGATAAAGAATTGTATGCATTAGTGCAGAGTGTGAAAAAGTGGAAACATTACCTATTGGGAAAATAAACAATTATACATACAGATCATCAACCAATTCAATATTTTCACTCATAAACTAAATTGCAGCAATCAAGACACTATAGGTGGATGGGGTTTCTACAACAGTTTCATCTTGTCATCAGATATAAGAAAGGCCTACACAATAAGGTTGCAGATATGTTATCCAGACCAATCATAAATTCATCTACTATACTTAAGCATAACGAAATATTGCATGAAAGCTACATTGAACAATATGCTCAAGATGCAGATTTTAAAGATGTATATGCAGCCTTAAGTCATGGAAAACAAGTAGAAGAATTGGATTATCATGTTAAGGACCAACTCTTATATCATTTGGGAAGGCTATGCATTCCTCAAACTGAAAGAGTTAACATAATCTGAGAAGCACATACTTCTCTAATATCAAGTCATTTTGGTGGAAGTAAAATAGTTGCACAGCTGCAAAGATTCTGTTATTGGCTAAGAATGCATGAAACAATTTCTAGATATATTAAAGGGTGTACCATGTGTGCTAAAAGAAATCCCAACAATAGAACACTAGGATTATACACTCCCCCTCCAGTTCCTTCTCATCCTTGGGAAAGTGTTTCCATGGACTTTGTTGGGGGATTATCAAAATCTAGAAAAGATCATGATTATTTACATGTTATTGTGGATAGGTTCAACAAAATGTGTATTTAAATACCTTGTAACAAGCAGATTAAAATTGAACAAACAACAAATTTGTTCTTTCAGCATGTATGGGTTCATTTTGGGTTACCCACTTCTATTGTATTTGATCAAGATTCCCAATTTATTGGGAAGTTTTGGTCAAGTCTATGGGATTTAATGGAAACCAGATTGAAAAAGAGCACAACATTTCATCCACAAACAGATGGCCAAACAGAGGTGGTAAATAGGACAATGATCTAGTTGTTTAGAGGCTATTCCAGCAAGCATCCCAAGCTTTGGGATAAAGATTTATGTTATGTGCAACATGCTTACAACCGTGCTAAACACTGTTCTACACAGAGATCTCCTTTCGAGACTTGTTTTGGTTTTACACCAAGGTCTCCCTTGGATTTTGTCTTTAGTAAAGACATAGTAGTTGATGGACACAATGATGTGGAGAAAGCAACCAAGTTCATTGAACAGATCCAAGAAATTCACCAGGCGGTGCAGGAATAGCTGGAAAAGAGCCAGGCCAAGTACAAGGAAAGGCATGATAAGCATTGAATTGAGCATAGCTTCCAAGTTGGTGATCAATTCTAGCTGTACATCAGAAAATATGGAATGCAAGGTGAAGGTAAGAAGCTAAAGCCAATAAAGGATGGGCCTTTCAAGATACTTGAGAAAATTGGTGAGAACGTTTTTTGCCTTGATTTGCAAGCTTACATGCACATCTATTTAGTAGTTAATGCAGAGAACTTGAGACTGTTTGAACCTTCATTGATTGAAGATCTCAAAAATCAAATTCAATTGCCTTCTATTGATGATCTGTTGCCTGAATATCTCAATGAGTTGCAGGAAGATACAGTTCTGGACAGGAAGGTGAGAACTACATGTAGAGGGGATGTTGAGTACCTAAGAATTAGACTCAAGGGTTCAAAACCAAGCAGTGCAAGATGGATAGAGATTGGACAAGTGAGGAAGTTGTATCCTCACTTGATTGATGCTTAAAAACCAACTTTTGGTGGTCCAAAAGCCTTTTCAATGGGAAGGCATGATCCAAGTGGATCCTAAAAACCTCTAAGTCTTCACATAGTTAAAAACTATCACATAAAGAAAACCTTAAGAAAAGGCGGATTGCACTATCGGGAGAGAAAAACATGAAGAAAACAGTGAAATAAGGCCTATTAAAGGCCTAAAACAACTTTGCACAGGAACCGTCGGATCTGAGCAATCAACGATCTAGATCTGATCGACATATCACAATCAGCGAAGGCAGACGAAGCTTATCAGAGGTGACCATATAAATGTTGTGATAGCGATCAACAGGGTCAACGAGGACCGTCGATCAAGCGCGCAGATTGATGACCTAGGTTAACCCGCCATATCGCATCAACAGAGTACAACAGAGTGCTTACAATGGCCTGAGGGCTTATGCGATATGCGATTAGGACAAGTTGAATCACAATATCACATCGGAGCAACAAAAAGAAGCGGGGCTGATGCATGTGACTGTGATAGCCAGACCTGACGAGATTATAAATGAAAACACATATATTTTGAGTTCCAAAAAACAGGGTTTTCCTTTGTATTTTGCATTTTTGTTAAATAAATGAAATACAAAGAATAAAGCATCGATGTGATGAAAACAGACCCAACAGGATTATGGGTGATAGTTGATAATATTTCAAGTCCGGCAAAAGGGTTCTTTCAATGTAAATTGCATTTTCATTAAATAAACGAAAAACAAAAGAAATGCGAATAAAGCGATGAAACCGGACCCAAAAGGGTTTATACATGCAAGTTTATATGTTTTGAGATCCAAAACAAGTGGGATTTCGGGCGAGCTGTAGGCAGTGAGTGGTTTTGGTTGGGCTCTGCCCAAGCCCATACAATGGCTGCCACGTGGTTAGGCATCAGAGAAAGAAAACCACCCTTTTCAGGTGGTTAACTTCCGTACGCATGAGCCACCCGAAATGAACCTTAGCCATTGGATCAAGATATCTTAGATCAATGGTGGATATATGATAAGTGATATAATGGAAGAACCGATAGGAGTATAGAGCAGAATTTATAATATTTCAAATTTGATAAATGGCAGATTGGCGGATTTTCAGAGTTTTACGTGTATTTCTCTGTGTAAATAGAGAACGACCATTTTTTGGATTTCAAAGGCATCGATGGTTCATTCTGTTACAAAACAAGTGGTCACCATCCCTGAAGGTGTTTAGCAATGATTGCTAATGCTCAGAGGGGGATTTGAGCAGATAGAGGCCGGGAGCCAAATAACCCGAGAAGGGGAAATGAGAGGATAGCTCCGATTGGCTTTAAAACCATAGGAGACAAAGGATAGAGACAAGCAGTGTTGAGACAGAGAGAAAACAGAGACATAGAGTTAGTGAGCAGAGTTTATGTACTCAGAAACACTTGGGGGATCTAAGTAAATCCTTGTTGTTTTGTATCTATTGTGTGAGACTCAAATTCAGCTCACATTTGTAAAACTCTGTTTTCAAAGACATAATAGAGAGGTCATTGCTGAAGGCTGGACCAGAAGATGTAGCCCAGGAGTGTTGGGTGAACTGCTTGATTATCTTGTTGTGTTATGTGTGTCTTTTATGTTTCTTTAACTTCTTCATTGTCTATTTTATTCAAAATCTTATCGATCCATTGCACTAAGTAATATAGGCAAATCCATGCACATGAGTCTGTAATACCTTAATTGTTAAACACACATGGGAGCAAGAACAATAGGAAAGATAAATCATGTGAGTTCAATTTTTATTAACAAGAGATATACATTTATAGTACATGTGGTGACCGTTGGGTTTCACATCCCAAGGTCTCTTGGACTCCTTTTGTCCATTCGGCTTCCACACTAACCCATTGAGGATTAGGTGTCCAACATTCCCCCCCTTAATCCAAAGGGTTATGTATGAGTCCAAGAAGAGAGCTATAATATAAAATGTGCAAAAATGCATGGCAGCACTAGGCTAAATGTACTCTCTGAAATGTTGGTATAAAGGGCGATGGTTTAAGGATGACCACCAACACTGGAACACTTATTGCAGTTCCCAGAACTCTTCCAAAACTGGCAAGAAGTTGAAGTCTTCGGCTAGAGGAAGTGCTACTATTGTTTTGAAGAGGGAAACCTTCAACCAATAAAGGGAGGCCTCACCCTGCATAAAAGGGAGAACTTCAACCTAAAAAGGGAAGTCTCAACCTGTGATGGTTTAAGGATGACCAACAACTCTGGAATGCTTAATGCAATTCCTGGAACTCTTCCAAAACTGGCAAGAAGATGGAGTATTCTACTAGAGGAAGTGTTCTCAATTTTGTTCCTGGAATTCTTCCGAAACTGGCAAGAAGCTAAAGACTTTTGCTAGAGGAAGTGTCCCAGATTGCCAACTAAAGACATCTTCACTGGCATCTTTGTCTTTGGCTACAACTCTGAAACTATTGTGACAGGTTGTGGCTCAGGCTCGCTTGATGTGACTCTGAAGCTTGTAGATGACCATCATTTCCCCCCCTGTCAGATACAAGGTGAGATGATGGAGAAAACTCAACTGCAAGAATGTTCAATACTCTAGAACAAGTTCTGACATGTGTTTGGAATATCTTCTTGGCTGTTGATGCCCATTGCCAAGAAGCGATCCATCCAAGATGAATCTTTGTTCTTGTAGGAAGTTTGCTTTTGAAGCATCTGTGTGAAGAATGGCTAGTTTTATGATAGTGCTTACATGGATGAAGATCAAAACAGTGATCTTTCAGATGGCCAACTCGATCACAGTGTTGGCATTTCACGATCTGTTGTTGTTGTTGCTGTGGAAGAGGAGTAGAGTCTGGAACACCTGGAGGTGAACTGTCATGAGGAGTAGGTGAACTGTCATGAATAAATCCAGCACTCTGAAAATGGATGGGCTTGGCGTAGTCTGGAATATGAAAGGACAATTCCTTGTCATATCCAAGACCAATTCTGTGCTTGTTGTGGACAAGCTGTTCCCAAGGTCTGATGATGGGCTTGGGAAGTGCAGACTGAGTTTCTGCATCTGCATGTGCAACTGCTGCTTTATTTGAATGAACTGTAACATTATTGACTTGCTATTTATGGGAGGCTATTTCAATCTTCTGAACAGAAATAGGTTTAGAATGATGACTCCATTGCTGTAGTTCTTCTTGCTGCATCTTTATCTCAAGCTGCAAAAACTCAATATTCTCATGTGCATTTTGGAGACAAATTTTAATATTGGAAAGAGAGGTTTTGTTGATCTTAACCATCTCATCAACAGTGGAAAGTATTAAATTATTCAGTAGCTTCAATACATCATCTATTCTATCCATTTCAGACCAATATAATCAAAGAACTGATGTTATCTTCAGCTACAATTTGGTCTATAAATATTTTCAACTATTAGATGAGTAGCAAGATGCTAGTATCACAAAGTCACTATAGTAGACAACACAGTACCAATTTCAATGTAGCAAATGAATCGCTGCTTTGATGTACTTCTCAAATTATTCAAACTACTCACACTGTGAAAAAAGAGTCAATCTTTGACTTTCTTTGCAAATGAAATTTGTCGACAGTCTTAGTAGAGCAATCTCAACCATGTTTTGTCCATTGCAACATTTCCATAGCAATGATCAAACCAACAGTGGTAAAGATATAACAGTGTATCAAGGCTTGTCAAGCTCTCTGACATAACACTTAGCTTGTCAATTCAACATCTTCATCAAAGTCTATCCATCAATATATTCAATCAATAATACTTTGGTAATGCAAGACTTATCCCTGAAACCCTAGAATGTGAACTCATACTCCACTTCATCAATACATGTCTATAGATCAACAATGTCAACAATACCAACTCAATAGTTGCTTTATCATAAGCATTTACAAAGAATAATGTGTCAATACTGTCATATCAAATCTCTAAATCTAATCTCTGTCTAATGCAATTAGTCAACAACACTCCTTGCATCAAATTAATAGATTACATAAATTCATAGACAAGTTCACACAAAAACTTTTCACTTAGTTGCTGTAGATGACACTGGCATACGTCGACCCCACAGCCACACAATTTCTGGAAGAGTCTCTCCGCAGAACTTTAACACAAAACAAATTATATAGTTCTTTGCATGAATGGGGGGATTTCTTGAGAAAAAGAGAGCCTTATGGGTGGATTCTCAAACATAGAAAACTATGGATGCACAGAACGAACTGACCTCTATATAAATATATAGCCGAGAATACCCATAAAAGTGGTATTATTCATTGTTGAGCAGATTACGCATATATATACCTCTGATGAAGCCACATCTCTGGTTGATTTCTTCCATGCATAAACAACAGTCCTTTGCAAGAAAAAAATGAATTTCTTCCACAATCTGTAGTTGAAGTACAAACAATTCGAGCATTCCTGAAGGTAGAACCAGCACGCTAGTGAAGAATGAGTTCAGCTCACTTACATAATGCACAATTCCTGTGTTAACTTCACCATCTACGTTGGACTGCTATAAGCAACTGACATATGGGTAAAAATGATACATAATTCAGAGTTCAATTTATTTTCCAACTGAATTTGTGGCCCAAAGGTCTGAGATCACTATCATGGAGCACATTAACCCCCTCTGTTGCTAAATCATTGACGAATCAAATCTTTGCGGTTTCCACTAATCAATTATTCCGAAGGCGAATTTGTGGCACAAGTGTCTACTCTACTAACATGCTAACAAGGAGCTTGATTTGGTCAGCTTCTCTAAAAGCCCTTTGCATCCACCTATATTTCACTTAAATTTGTAGGTACATTTTGATGTTGAATTCATTCCACTGTAAACATGCCTCTGAAGAGCCACAATATTGTGCTAACTTGATGGTCGGATCTCTCTTCACGATCCTTGAATCTATCGACGAAAATTAATGAGAAGTTGTTGAGGAGTAGTATGCAACAACGTCCAATGAACCAATGTTCATACCACACGGTCTTCAAAGAGAAGTGAATTAATATACAACGCAAATAATTCCAAGTGACAACTATATATGCGAAGTGAGCAGAGGATATAATACATGGTATATCCAACACACGCAAAAGAGCATTCAATACAATGCGCATCACTTAACTCGTGCTCAATCTAATACATACCATCCAATACCAACGTAGATATACCATTTTTATTCTCATCTACCAGTCACAATGAACATGGAATGTCTTCAAGCTAAGAGAAAAAATAATGGACTGTACAACCGCCTAGACGCAAACATTAACCATTTTCAACCGATGTACCAACATTTATTCTTTTCTTTTGAAGAACTATTACTATGCACGCTAAAAAACAATCCATTCTTCTAGAGTCGCACTAGAAACCATATTCGACAAAGACAACAAGTGTTTTGCGTAATTGTAGAGAGACCGCTAGAATAGAATTTGGCGCTGCAAACCAAAATGTTCCCTGAGAAATGCAGATCCGATGCAACTAGACAGAGTGTGGGGCAAATGAAACACTTAAGATTACTCAAAAGGATTGAGGTGGAAAATATGCAATCACATGAGAGTGGTGTAGCAATGGAACATGCACGCGCATTATATTTTGAATGTGATATAGGTTATACCATATAGACAGGAGCTAGAGCACAGGTGTGTTCACTGCAGGAGTTGGAAAGAAAAAAGGGTAAAGAGTACTTAGGAGCATACATGAATGCCAAAATAAAGACTTGCAGGATGACGGAAAATGTTTGAATTTGTAGACTTGGGGATGAGGGATAAATGCCAATTTTTGCTATTTCAAGATTATGGACAGAGAATTCAAAGATATAGGATTTCCATGTACAGAAACGTTTATGAATCAATCAGAGCGCTGAACAGTCATTCAATAAACCAAATGTCGATACCATGTCAGAAACATTTATGAATCAATCAGAGCGCTGAACAGTCATTCAATAAAACAAACGTCGATACCACTCAAACGATAAAGCAATACAGGTATCTCTGTGTGGCGCAGCAGATTCATTCAACATCGTTCAAATGATTCAAAACTGCATTCAACTTCTAACATAATGCATTCATTCAACATAATTAATATTCAAAAACCATACGCATACCATTCAACTTGCGTATCTCTGCAGTGACCTCAGCGCCAAAACCATGTCAGGCCTCAGCACTAAAACAGGAAATGACAGTATGGAGAGATGTGCAGTACTGGCAGAGGTAGGTTATTTCAGGTCTGAGGGGAATAAAGGCAGAGTCAGAGGTCAGGTAACGCAGAACTGACATATATATAGAGACCACAAAATAAGTGGCTCAAATTGGAGCAGGACCAACAATCGCCCACTCTGATACCATGTTAAACACACATGGGAGCAAGAACAATAGGAAAGATAAATCATGTGAGTTCAATTTTTATCAACAAGAGATATACATTTATAGTACATGAGGTGATTGTTGGGTTTCACATCCCAATGTCTCTTGGACTCATTTTGCCCATTCGGCTTCCACACTAACCCATTGAGGATTAGGTGTCCAACATTAATATTTGTCTAAGATCTCATTATCAGATCATCAGGGGTGGACATTTTTAGAAATATTATGTGTAGTTAAGCCTAGAGTTGGGTGGAGAGTCGTCCACAAAACTTTGTTGTGGTTAGCAGGATCCAAGTAGTGTTACAACTCCAAAATCAGTAGTTAGTTATGTCATCACCACAAGTAAGTCTTCTTTATTAATGGTTTTGAAATTCTATGCTAATTATTTGAATATTTTAGGTGTTGATTATTAATCACATAAATTGATGTAATTAGTTGTATGTTGAATTATGGGTCGTTACAATGAGAAGATTGTCTGAGAACAAGCAAAAGTAAATGCTCTATTGTGAAAATTCTATCAGAATTACAAAGACAAAGAAAACAAGAGGTTTATGCCTGCCATCATGACAATAAAAATCCTAAGGATAACCCACTAGAGGTCCAAAATCACAATTTGGATGATAAGAAAGTAGAAGGAAGCCAATTAAGAAAGATGAGAAGACATGCAAAAGGAGGAACATAATTGCTCAACTCTTTGGAAAGATGATTAAGAAGTCCTAGACAATTTTTGAATAGTATAACCACTCAATATCATCATCAAAGGAAGAATAGGAAGGATCCCATCCAATAATAATTTAAGAAAGAAAACCCCCAACCTTTAATGGAGAGGTAAAGAAAGAAGAGGATGTAGAGGGTTGGATTTTAGGAATTAAGAAGTACTTCAAGTTGCATGAAAATACTTAGAACGTGAAATATAGGGTGGTAATTTTTAGTCTAAAAGGAAAGGTCAATATATGGTGGGAGGATTTCAAGAATATAAAAGGTATTAGGGAAAGAGAGCTAACATGGAAAAAAAATTAAAACTACTTCCTAGCGAGGTACTTGTCTGAAAAATATTATGAAAATAGAGCCAAGAAGTTCTATGAACACAAACTAGGGTAGATGACACTTGAATAATAGACCAATAAGTGAATGTGTTAGCTTTCAACATACAAGAGAAGTAATAAAATGGACATGTACCCAAAATATATCTAGAGGAATTACAAGATCAACCCTTAAAAGAAAATGCAAAAATAATGGTAGCTAAAATATGATTTGGAAGATCAAAGGCTTGAGGTATGCTTTAGGTAATTTTCAATTATCGAATATGATTCATATTCTTATTAATAATTCAATGTTTTGTTATTAAATTTTTTGGTATAGTATTGTTAGCATTTTGACATAAATCCTTAAGGGTTGTAGCTTTCAGGGCTACCATATGTTTGTCAATTTGTAACAATGGTTACAATAAGATTTTCAAATTATGTCAAAGGAATTAGCTTGTAGGTTGTAAAATGTTTCAATAGCTCATATGGTGGATTTATAAATGTGTAAATTCAATTACCAACTCTTAGTAGCATAATTATGGGTTGTCTTTCCTCATGCAAAGATGTAGATAAAAGTTTGCATTCCATGTGTTTGACAAAGTGGTAAATGAGACATTAGTGATTGTTGCATTAAAGAATTGCATCCATGGGAGTTTTGGATACATTTCAGCCCAATTTTAGCAGGTATATGTGCCATTAGTACCTATAAGCCCCCATTTAATCACAAAAAATCACTTTTTAAAACCCAGATCATAAATCTGGGCGATTTTGCAGATTGTTGATGCCAACTGTGTGTTCCTGTTGATGAATTTTTGGTGAAATACTAAGATGATTTAGCCCTTGTTTTAATATGCCAATATTTGAAGTTTTAATTTATGAATTTTATGATTCAAATAGGTTGAATAAGAATCTTAGATTAATGTTGCTAATGGTTGTCAAAATTGACTTAGGAGATGATGGATGCCAAGTGTTTGGAAAATAGCCTCAATGGATGTAGATTGTATGCTTACAAACTATTTCTCAAAACGCCTCAATGGATGTAGATTTATGCACATAAATTGTTAGAGTAAATGTCTCAGTGGCTATAGCTTTTATGTACCATAAACATGTGAATATATTATTCAATGGATGCATCTTCCTATGTTTGCAAGTTTTTGTATAAATGTGAAAATGAATCCAATAAAGTTGTTGAAGTGTGAATAGATTAGTAGGAAAATGTTACTTTGATCATATAAATATATCATAAAAAAAATGCCAGGGGTGTCATTGGAAACAATTTTACATTGAAAATTTGTGTAGGATTTAATTGCTTATGAAAATGAGAATAATAAGTTTCATTTGAGTTGCATGTATCTGGGGGTGTTGCCTTATGCTTTAGTGATTGTAGCAAACAACTATCTTTGCCCAATTTTGGCAGGTTCATTGTTTTACTCAGCACTTTTTGAAGCATAATATGCTTTTGGATTGTAATAGTGGCTACTATTGCTACAACATTCATTATACGAGTCTCACGATTGAAACAATTCCATTTTGCAACCAAATTTTTTGCCTTGATAATTCGGATTGAGAATTTTTAATTGATGAATTTGGAAATGTTGTTGGGTTAATATCTTTTGTGATTCCATTTTCCATTTCGTAAACATATCATATTTATTAGATGTTCTGATGAAGAGAGGCATATTCCTCCATCAGTTACCTTGTTACATGTAGGTTAATACTCATACCCTTATATGTGATTTTCTAATAGAAGCATACTATTTTAGGTTCTTATGGCATAATTTTGTGGTTATGATGTCAAAATTCAATAAGTGGAACCTATTTAGCATAAACTAGGAGATCAAATAGGTCAATCTACCTTAATTCTCACATATGGCATTATAGTGGAATTTATTTCTAGTCTTACTTAGAGCTCACATATAAATATGAAAAGAGAACATGCTATCCTCTTTTAAACTTGAGAGGAAATTTGTTTTAAGGGAAAGTTATTCATGACTTCTTACATTATATTCTTATATTGAAATAGATGTAGAAAACGATTACATGATAACTAAGTTAGTATTATTCATGGTTGGTAACATGGGACCTTACATACATCTTCCAGGGACAATGACAATGTAAACAAACAACGCAACCATAGAAATACATAGGAGCCTCACTACTCTTTTTGTGCATTTATCATCATGATTGTACCTAGTCAAATAATCTTGAAGTTACCCTACTTCTCAACTTTCCTAACTGCAATTGGAGAAAATGTCTTCTTAGTTTCCTCTCCCTCTTCCTGGGATAATATTCACTTTTCACTTTTCTATGTTGCCAAAACATACTTGATCTTGTGAATCCATCTTGAATTCATTGTTGACTTTCCACAAATATCGGTGCAATTACCTCCAAATGTGTTGGCCTTCCTTCTCCTTTTGAACTAGGATCTCTTTCGGTCAGCAAGTACGATTATAGATGTTAGTACAATTTCTCGCTCCACAAATCACTAACCCTGGGAGAATCCTCTTGCCAAAAAAATTCTTTGTTCTTATAATGCTTACATATGTTGCCAAAGACTTATCATCCTTCATAATTCACCTGGAATAATCACTAGGAGATCATGGAAGAATGATTAAAACCTAGCAAAAGAAATAAAAGCAAGAGGCTAACTAATAGAAAAACAATAATAATTAAGGAAGATAGACATAAAGTACTTATCTTTTGAGGCTTGAAGGGGATTTTTTAGCTCCCTCTAGTTCATTTCCTTGCATAAATCATTTAATTCCTTCTACAAACTCATCGTCTCCATTCATCATCATCTTACTTTCTTTTCTTCATTGCATGAGCTAGGGTTTCTTTGACCAAAAAATCCCCATGTGTTAAGTAGATGAATCACATCACTTTTACTTGTATTCAACATTGTAGGTCTTGATTTAGGGATTCATTCTTAGCAATATGAATCTTATACCAAGATATATTTTTTCATTACTATCAAACTTGCCTCTTTAGTACTTAATTAGTCATTTTATTGTTAGGCCATATTTATGATACAAATGATTTTTTTTGGCCATGGTGGAAACAAATGTTCTCTCAAATTAGGCAAAATACTTCTACAACTAAAATGTTTGCTATATGCAATCACATCAATATGAGGTAAACTCATCTAATGTAAGTTATTGGACAACTTAATAAACATATACTCTTATTAATTCCAACAATGAACACTTGTAAGCAACAAGCAAAATCTACAAACCAAATCAACTCGTGTTTATGTCATAGCTTTAATATTGTCATAGAATTAAAAATTTATCCAAGATTATGCTTCAAGCCTTCTAGCGTTAAAAACCCTAATCCCAAAAACTTATGTGCAAATTTATCCTACTATAGTTAACATACACGGGCAAGTAAATGGTATATTTAACTTATGAGACAATTCTTCCATTCTAAAAACTCAAATGCAAGTCAATGAGTTCCTTCTAGTAATTGGTAGCTTTTCAATACAATAATGCAAGGCACCAAGGGCCCTTACTCAGTCAGAGAAGATATTTCCACAATGTATGTGGCATTAAAGACTTATATTTCAACAACTTCAAAACACCACTTCCAGTTTTAAGCACATATCTTGTAGTATAATATAACAAAAGGAAATATACCTACAAAGCTTTCAGGTCTTCCATAGAATCTTATAAGAGAACTCACTCCATCACATGAGAAATATTTAAGTGGCATGTTAAACAACATTTTGTCACTGTCCCTGTACTCCCCGTCTACAATCCTGGAGGACCTCTACAGTGTACCCAAAATGCTTTCCAATCATGAAGAAACTCTCAATATGTTCCTCTTCATGAGCATATTAATTCCCCTTTGCATCATTTCCCAAGAATCTTCCTTCTATCCCAGTTTACAAGACCAGTGCTACTGACCAATTTTCTCCTTACACCAATTTAAAGAAGTTAAAACTAATCCTCATGCCGATCGAATTGATTGAGCCCTTTTCCAATCACATTGATCCACTTTTGGAAGGTTTTTTAAATAAGGAGCCAAAGCTTCCATGTATAGGATCTTTGTAACAGAAGTTTGGTAGATGGTTGGGCTGGATAGAGCTGAGGAAATCAATTTGGGCTCCTTTCCCCTATTAGGATGGAACAACCTCAAGAGATAGGACCCTCTCCCATGATGAGAGGAACCATCTCCCATCCATCCAAGCTATATAAGGCTCTCTTTTCCCCAAGAAAAATATATTTGGATTTTATGAGCAAGTGTGAATAACCAGCAAGTCATTTGTAGCTTATAGCTTTCTAGTGTGTGTTTGAGGGAGAAGGAAGGAGGACTTAAACTTTCGTTTGTTGGGGTTATCCATGAAGTGCTAGGATAAGTATGGGAACCCGGATACATTGGAGGAGATGAGCAACATCAAGGCACCAATTGTAATCTCTTTTGATTTATATTAATGAAACTATCGATTGATTTCCTACATGAAATGTCATTTTAAATCTTTATGGCTTAATGTTCCTTGACCTATTAATTAGCTATCATGTTTGTTGTTGTTGTTATTTTCCTTTTTTAGGTATTCGAAGGAAGGAAACAGGATATAGCTGGAGTGAGGAAGCAGGATCATCACCAAGTGGAATAGCGTTCTAAGAGGTAATCCCTCTTAATTGATTCTAGCTTAAGGATATTTTCCATAGATTGTTTGTTTGTGGTTAGACTCACTCTCTCGGGCTAGGGGAATTATTTGTGTCTGAACTGAGAATTTACCTGCACCATAAATTGGCGACTTCGCTGGGGAGACAATCCTTTTGTTTGATTAATTTTCATTTTATGGTTTTGTGTGAACTTTTCTAGTATCACCATTTTCCTTTAGTGTTCTCTACTTTGCCTGGTTCACTGCTCTGAGCCTGAAATTTACAGTGGCAAGACTGATCTTACCTTTGAAAATTTTTTATTTTTTTCGTTAAATCCTTGGCCAGTGCATTTATTTTTCTGACAGTCATTCTAATCAACGAGAGTTTCTTAAAAATAGTCACACTGACCCCCCTTTCGCACATGTTGTCAGTTAGGCAGTCGCGCTGATTCCTGTAGGTGAAGATCAGGGATTACCCTAGATCATAGCCATTTTGTCTTTCCCTTCTAATTTCTGTCATTCATCTCATTTTGACTGTGTTATCCCTGGCTAGAAAGCTATTTTAACTTGGTTTGTATGATTGGTTAGTTTTCATTTCCTTCACTTGGTTTCTTGAGTTCTTGGATGGTGTATAACCCTAGGGCATCTAGGTCATCACCCATTCACTGGTTTGCCTACTTAGAAATTCAAGTCCATATTCAAATTTTCTCCTTGCATTTCATTTTATTAGTCCTTTCATTGCTTCGATTTCCATTTAACAAGTTTGAAAAGTTTCGTTTAGGGTTTGAGCATCTATTTTTAGGCACATATCACATTGCCCATCTTCTTTTTGGTTCAATATTTGGTTCATTAGTTTTGAAAGGAATTTTATTTTAAGCTCACTTGTGATTGATTGTATTGTGAATGTTTCATTGAAGTGTGAAGTATTTGCGAAAGATTCATTCCGTCATTTCATTGAAAAATACATAATTCTAGTTTTCTGCATCAATATGTTACATCAGTTCGCATCATTGAAGGCTAGAGTTGCATTGTCACTTGCATTGAAAAAGAAATGAATTCTCTTTATTAGTGAAAGGGCTACTTGAAGTGCATTTGATAGGAAAGTTAGGAATTGGAAATAGTTTTCATCTTTTTTGTTTTCAAAAGGCGAAGTAGTGAAAAATAATTTTGCTTTCAATTGCTTGTTTTGATTCATTTGACTGTGATTTCTACTGTTATTACTATAGATGATTCATTGAATTGAAAGGGTTCTATCTCATTTAGCTGCATATAGGTGTTTTTGAGTCATATTGATAACGCCTTAAAATAGAGACATAATTTCAAGTTAAACTCTAAAATGTACTCAATTAACCTAAGGTGCATTTGAAATCGAATGATCACATATTATAAGGTCTAGGCTAGAGACGTGTTCTAACATCTTAAAACCTAGCAGTTATCGTTCACTTCGGCAATAGACAGTGCTAGTACAAACTTGTGCTCCCCATACTGTCGAGTATATAAAGGGAGACCCCACTAGGTTGAAATCCTTTATCCGTAGGAAGTTGAGTCTGCCGCCTTGTAAACATGATACATTGAACACAACATTCGGGGAGATTTCCTATCCATACTTCTCAGTTCACCGGGAGGTATTCTGCATTTCATGCTTACTTGGTAATCCTTTTTACCTAGATCATCCTACGTAATCATTTTGATCTTTTTGACTCCCTAAATATAAAATATCACCCGAGCGCTTGTCCTTCTGAGCTCATTTCAAACTAAAAGTGATAGAGCCACATTTTCTTCTTTCTCAGCTCTTTAAACATGAAAGAGTACCATTTTTTTTTGCATCTTAAAAATTGTTGCCCGCAATCTTATAACATCCTTGTTAGTATTTTTTAGACCACATCGTGAGTATGCCTTTAAATACATTTTAGAGCCCTTGAAATCGATCTCTCTTTTAGTTATTTGAGACAAGATCATCGTGGTTGAACCAAATGGTTTTCTTAGTTCCTCTTCCTCTCCTCTCTCTAAAGATTGTCTGAGGAGCCTTTTCCTGAATTGCCATAGTTTCTTGACGACCAAGGTGTCGAGCTTGGAATTGTTCTGAGTATTCAACCTTTGTCATCTCATCCTCCCCCTTTAGATGCTGGGTCACTTTCTGGAATTGGCCCAGAATCTACAAATAACCCTATCCATACTCCTAAGAGTCCACTGACTTCTGAAGGTCAGCTTGGACTGGTTGTTTATCCTTTGAATCCTTTGTTTGATCCTGTTGTGATGTCACTGCAACATCCGTATACTTCGTACGATCAGCCAGGTATTGCTTTGGAATTATCCCCTCAAACATCTTTGGCAGCCCATCATCGTCTGTTTTCACCCATGGAATCAGAAGGCGAAATCCTAGTCTCCTCTTCAAGTCACAAGGAGGCTTCCACTCCTTGCACAGTCAAGGAGTAGGAATATCCTTTCCCTCCTAATTTTTTCCCTTACACAGGAAGAATTATGACTAGTGTTCATCCCGAGTTACCACATAATTACGTGACTTTAGCTTAGTTGGTTTCAGGCACACCTACTACATCATCATTGTATCACAACTTTATTTGGGCATCTGACATTATGCCTACCACAGGCCCATTCATTCAGAACTTGACCACCCAACAAATGGTGATTTTTGTAGTCACTTCAGCCCCAGTGCAACCCACCATTTCCAATCCTCTTATTTTTACGGTCTAGGTGACCCGTCTGGTTCAACTAACGATCTCGAGTCATGTCGCTATCAGTTCCTCAATCCCTTCGATAAGTGGATAGGATGTTCCATCACTTGGGGGGCAGAGTCCAAACGCTTCTATGATGTTCGGAAAAACCAATTTGAGTGGCTCACAACCTCACATGGTTGGGATGAACCAACCCTCTTCGTGTGCCATTTCAAGTCATGTTGGTCCTACTGGATCAAGTAATGTGCAGTACCAACAACCCAATGTTACTCAGTTTGGGTTAAGTGATGTCTAGTACCAATAGCCCAATATGGATCAAGGTTAATACCAACCTCCTTATGTTCCATATGGTTCACAAGCGATGGCTAATCTTTCATACAACCCTTAGCCTAGACCTTATGTCCAGCCTGGTCCATCCGCTACGCCCGGTGGGTATGGCCAGATACAGTTCGAGAACTTTCAAGATGTCATTCCAAGAACTATTCAAGTACCTTTGCAGCAGTAAGCGCAACTCCTATAGCAGCAAGGGTAACCTTCATTGTAGTAAGGGCCATCCATGCAGTAGCAAGGGAAACCTTCATTGCAGTAGAGGCCATCCATGCAACAACAAGGCCAAATCATGTCACAACAAGGACAATTGCAACAACTGTAGGGGCAACCCTCACAACAGTTGCAACAAACCATGTAGGCACATATGCAGTATGCACCACAATCCTCCTAGCCTATTCCTTCACAAGGTAAACCTCTGCAGGTGCAGGGATAGCCTTCATAGTTGCAAGGTCAACTCTTGCAACCACAAGGTCAACTCAGGCAACAACAACCATTATAATCATATCAACAGGGTCAAACCTTGCAAGGGCAAGGCCTGGGTCAAGTCCTACAACAGCAGGCGCAAAATCCTTATGTCCAAGACCAACAGGTTCAACCTCCTTTTGTCTAAGGACAGTAAGTCCAAAATCCTTATATCCAAGGACAACAAGTGCAAAATCCTTATGTCTAAGGGTGACAGGTCCAATACTCATTTGTCCAGTGGAAACAGGTCTAAAACCCTTATGCTTAGGGACATCACGCGAAAAATCCATATGCCCAAGGCTAGTAGGCTCGATAGCCTTTTAACCAGTATGTTGCTTATTAACAGCCTCTAGTCGGACAGTTTCAAGGCTTTCAGGGTTAGAATCCCCCCCACGGTTAAGGTAACTTACAGTGGGGGGGAAATAAAATGCCTTATGGACAAAGCCCTCCACTTTGGGGACAAAATCCTTACTAGAAGGGATGGGTCCCGCTAGTTGGACCCCCTTATTGACCTCAAATGCCTTTCAATACCCAATTTCCATTCTTGGCGATGTTGGAATTGCCAGATGTGTCTAGACTCACAAATGATCTGATTCTTCATTTGCCATACTGGGCTCTGGTTCCATCCAAGATTCTGAGCGATTGTCCAAAGTTTGAAGGAAAAGCGAAAGAGGACCCTCAAGCCTACATGATGACATATCACCTTTGGTGCTACTTGAATTCCTACGTTGATGATTCCATTCATCTTCATCTTTTCCAATGAACTCTTACTGGAGTTGTAGCCAAGTGGTATATCGAGCTCCCTCGGAATACCTATAATGACTTTAACACTCTTGCCATGGCCCTTCTCACACATTTCCAATTGTCGGTTCACTATGAAACTAGCACCCATCTATTAATGTCACTCAAGCAAGACACAATGACTCACATCTCCGATCACATCCATGAATGGATATGTAGGCAGTATCTAATTAAGTTTAAAATTGTTGATTAGTTGTTGACTGATTGGTTCACCAAATCATTTGTCAACAAAATTGCTAAGGACATTACTATGGGTGGATGCATCACTGAGGAACAAGCCATCACGCTTGCCTAGTATCTAAACATTGTCTATTCATAGTCCAACACGTTATATGATGTGTTACCTGATGTGCCTAGTACATCATCTGATCTCACAACATCTATGTCCCCCGCTAACCCCTCCATCTTCATTGCATCAACTGTAAAGTCTACAGGGAAAAGAAAATTTCCTGTGTCATTTTGTACCAAACTATGTTGAGCTAGCTTCAGCGTTCACCTGGTTGCTCAAGCAAGGAACCCCGTTTGTCTGGGATGAGGCTACTCAAAAGTCTTTTGATGACCTAAGGACTATCCTCATCAATGCTCCTTTGCTACATCCCCCAAAATATAATTGCAATTACTTCCTTTGTCTAACTGCAGCCTCTAGTACTATCGCCATGGTGATGGTACATGATGATGAGGAAGGCAATGAACATGTTATTTACTACCTCAGTCACAATCTCCTCGACACTTATATGTGTTATGCTCATGTCGAGAATATGGCTTTGGCTACTGTATAGGTTGTTCAGCACTTTTGGCATTACATTCTTCTCTGCACTACCACTGTGATTTCATAATGAAACCCCATGACCTACATCCTGACTCGTCAGTTGCTGGGGTGAAATATTCGAAATGGATCGTTATCCTCCAAGAATTTTATCGGGTGTTTACTATTGCCAAATCTAAGAAATCACTGGTCTTTGCTGAGTTGATTTGCTCCCTTCCCTGTGATTCTCTCCCTTCTGGTGCTGATGAGCAGCTCTCAGATGAGACTCTTTTCTTAATTATCACTCTCGACCCCTGGTACGGTGATATCATTGTATATCTCCAGACATCCACCTTCTGATCTGCATTGACCAAGGATGATCACCGATGCATTCGACATCAATCTCAAGCATACCGTATCATTGAATATACCTTATAACACATCAATGTCAATTCAATTTTTCATTATTGTCTCACTCTTGAGGAGGCTAAGAGAGTCTTGAATGACTCCCATTCTGGCACATGTGGCAGTCACCTGTCTGGATATGCTACTGCTCAAAAACTCCTTTGCACTGGTTATTTTTGGCCCTCTATCTTGAAGGATTGCATCCTGGCCATTCGAAATTGCCATAAGTACTAAATTTATCAGCATAAGATGCACACCCCACCTTCTCACCCACACCCCATTATTACTATCTATCCTTTTGCCAAATGGGGCATCGACTATATAACCTGTAACCCTTATTTGGCTGAGGGGCATGGGTGTATTATCATTGCTATGGACTATTTGACGAAATGGACCAAAGAGATGCCTACATACTCTACGGATCGTAAAATGACGGCTCAATTTCTATTCAATTACATTATTTCCAGGTTTAGAGTGTCTCAGGCCATTGTTAGGCTCCCATTTTCAATATTATATGATGGCTGAGCTAACCTCTATGTTGGGCTTGCACCACAATGGCTCAACCTTATAATACCCTCAGGCCAATGGCCAAGTTGAAGTTGTGAAAAAAGTCTTGGTCACGATGCTTCAGCGCACCATTGGGATGCACAAGTCAAATTGGCATCTCATGCTCTTTTTAGCTTTGTGGGCTTACCGAACCTCGACTAAGGATGCAACTAGATTCACACCATTCTAGCTAGTCTACGGTCTCGAAGCAACTTTACAGAATGAGTGCGAAATTCCATCCTTCAAGCTAGCTATCAAACTTATCCTTGAGACATCACCCCAGGAAAAGTGTCTCCTCTACCTAGAATGACTTGATGAGACTCATCGTCTTGCAACTTTCGTTATTGAAGCACATAAAAAGTGGTTCAATCCCACTTTGATCAGTTTGCCTCTCCTTGAGCCTTTTATAAGGGTGATTTGGTTCTTCCATATGATCATGCTAATGATAAGATGGGGGAGGCAAGTTCAAGCCCATGTGGCATGGGCCCTAAATTGTTAAACATGTATTACAGAAAGGGGCCTATGAGCTCATTGACTATGAGGGCAATCCCTTAGATAAGCCCCGCAATGGACTTTATCTCAAAAGGTATTATGCTTAGGCCATCTTGCATGGTTACTTTTGTACAATAGTTTGTCATTCATTTTTTGTACAGTGTGGTTTGGTGTGTTATTTTGTAAGCATATTCCTTGCTTATTATGTTTTTTCCTTCTTTGCAGATGTTGGTGTCTCCTCACATTGGTTTCGTTGATGGTGCTTTCCATAGTGCCCAGAATATATCATCCGTGGCATGGGCCATTTATGACCCTCATGATGAGTTGGTTGATCTTCAAGGTATGTGTCTAGGTTGAACCACTAATAACATTGCTGAGTATAGCATGGTTATCGAATTATTGTCAGAAGCTATTGCGCTTGGCATCCAGGAATTGGTTGTCAACCTTGATTCATAGCTTGTTTTTCTTCAACTTAATGAGAAAAATTGCATCAGAAACCCTCGGATATTGAGAATGTATCTACGTATTCATCTACTAGAGAGAAATTTTGATTACATTACATATCATCATATTCCTCAACACATGAATACATTAACGTATGCATTAGCTAATTATGTGCTGGATAGAAATTTTTAAAACATGTAACAACTCAAAAACAAAAACATTTGTACCATAGTAAGCAAGGATGTACAACATATATATATATGTGTGTGTGTGTGTGTGTGTGTCGGGAATGTTTGTCATACTTAAAAACCTTAAAAATTAATGTGTGTTCGAAATACATCGGTGGCTCATAGGCCTTATACATCCATGCCTTGTAGGACTCAAAAATATGGAATGCTAGATCTATGCACTAAAAAACATGATGCTCATGATAGCATGTAACTTCTTGAACTACATGAGTGAGCAGTTGTCGAATCTGATCTGACACCCCCACCATATGTATTTGGTACTAGTGTGGGACATCATCCATCCGAGCATACTCTGGGATCCCATGGGTCAAACCCTTGAGATTCTGCGTGATATCCTCCGCTTTTTCGCTTCCCTCCTGATAAGGAGCGATATCAAACTGCTGAGCAATGTGCCTAGCGATTGGGGACATCCCTGTAGGGCATTCTGGTCCAATAGCTGGATTCATAAAATCAAAGTGTCATGAACACATATATTTCAAAAACCAGTAAAAAACATCAAATGATTTAAAAAATTGTTTGTTTTTACCTCCATCAACAAAATCCTCCCCTTCTAAGAGCAGCATATCTGTATCTGTGCAGAAGTCGGTACCACTGTAAGGCTAATGCTCTAGTATGATCAGATGTCACCATAGCCACGAAAGAAAGGTTGGCTTATCGGACATCTGTTGGCCCCCCGTAACCCTGGGTCTCGTGGAATCGACAAATGTACCTTAGTTAGCTGGTATTGGAACAATGGCACCCGTTCTAAGAAGAAGGTCACTAGCACATATCCGAAGCAAAATTGCTTCAGGTGCCTCGCCTTAGCTTTTGATAGATGGTGATTCACGTTGATTTTCATAGCTTCCACCCAGTTAAAGATGGTGGGTGTTGTGCAATCGATATCGTATTGAAACTTTGACTTGCGGGTCTCATGCGGCACTTGGGACCCAACCACTTTGTTGATGGTCAACAGTAGCACTCTCAACACAAGATCCTGAACATTCATAATCTCGACCTTACCACTTTTGGATTTGAGAGCTTCTGGGCAATGTTCGACAAGTAGCATAGTCACACTTGCCACAATCAGACTCGACCCATATAGGTTGAATGGTTCCCCTCTCCGGGATAGTCCTGTGATGAAATAAATGTCTAAAGTGTCAAACTCCAGCTCTTGGTCACAGATGATGAAAATTTACCGATTCACATCCCAAAGACTAATCAGGTACAGTAGGAACTCAGATTGGGCTCGTAGACCTGGTGTAAGAAAGAATTTGAAGAGCCCATAGTTCCTCAAAGCCTCCAATCAGTTCCTCAAAGCCTCCAATCAATTTAGATCATATATTTCTTGAGTATCAATAGCCTCATTCTCATGTCCTTTTCAATCCACCATTTTTCACGATTTCTTCCTGTAAAAACCATGTAATCAAGTCAATGATCATCCTTGACTGGAAAAATTTGGGTTCAAACGACCGAATTGAGTAAAAACCTTTCTGAAAATATCTTCACACAAAGGTAAAATGGTAAATGGTAAAAACTAATTACTTTTTCCCCATTTTATTCCTTTTTTCACGAAATATTAGGGTTTTAAAGTACTTTTTGACTTATTTTGCCTCAGAACTGAATAATGCATTTACCTTTGTTGTGCAATGATAAGTGATGGATTGTTGATGAAGGTACTAGAGTCACGTTTCAACTCTTTTCTTGACTCATAAATATAAAATTAAAATATCACCAAGTATTTTTCCCTTTTTGACTCGAAAAAGAGAATAAACCGGGGGTGTCTACTTTCAAGCTCTTTTTTTACTCTTTAAAAACAAAAAGATTGCCGAGCTGTTGACGTTTTGAACTCATAAAAAGTTGCGAAACATCGTGCACCTAGTATACATTTAACCCTTTTTCGGGCTAGGATGCACTATCTATGAAAAAGGTACTCCTTGACTGAAATGGTCAAGCAGTTCTCTCAAGCATAGTTTTCTACCTTTTCGGGCTCAAAAGACACAAATGTATGAAAAGGGACCATGTGGGGTTTTCTTTTCCATGTCTTTTTCAAACTCTCTAAACATGAAAAGGATACCGAGTTGCCCCTTTGTTGGACTCGTTAAAACATTAAACAACATTTGATTCGTTGCCATGACGAACGTGAGCTTCTCCTTCCTAGAGCTCATTAAGCTTACTAGGTTGGATTCATCCGAAGGATGAACTTACAGTGCAAGCATATGCTATCCCCTTCAAGCTTGTGATAAAAAATAATTTGGGTACCTGCCATAAATGGTGGGCGAAAATTTGGAAATTCGGTCAGTCATGTCGGAAACTCACTCTTGAACATGATACTTTCTACTTTGTGTCAGGTTGGGATATCCTCCTTTTCATTTGACCCTCCCAGGTTGGGCTGCTCATTTTTGTCTTTCATTTATCTCTGCCATGTCGTCATGACCACCAATCCTATGGATCCAACAACTGCGAAACTTTGGAATCATGTCATCAATATGTTCGAGAGTCAGTGCTTTTGCAATTACACTTACTCCTAATTCTCTGTATCATCTGAAATCATTTTCATCCCTTTGTCTCGTGTTGATGATGTGGGATACATCATGGCCCTCCTTTGACATAGTCATTTCCCGGCGACTTCAACTCATTATCCAAGAAGCTAGCTGAGAGACTCCCTCCCAGTACCTTAGATCTTGCATGCCCTAATGGCAGGTCCTTCACACTCGGTGAGAAGTTCACATCATTGGCTTTTGATCAGGTGATTTCATTGGAGTTCGACATCAATTTATTTCTTCACATTCCATGAACTATGTTGCCAATAGCTTGAGAGCCATTGTCATCATTGATGGTTTCTCTCATGCTTGTTAATAGTTCACAGCATTGACTGGTTATCAAGTGACTTCCTAGCATGTTTGACTTCGACACATTCATTCACCTGTTAGGATTTGTACTTTGATTGGGTCGTTTGGAGCGCAAGACCCTCGGCTAAGATTACACAAGTCTAGGTTGCGAGGCAATGTGACATGGTCATGTTGATATACATGTCTCTTTTCAGATGGATGGTTGTGACCATACCATGAGTTGTTATATGTGATCCTTCTCATTATTGGGTGGCAGCGACCATACCTTGGTTTCATTATGATCTTTCTGGTTGGATGGCTATGCCCATACCTTGGATCCATTTACATGATCATTCTCTAGATGGTTGTGTCCATACCATGATTCATGTATTATTATTCATAGTTTTCAGTGATGTATATGTATCTATGCTTGCCTGCAGGTTTTCCAATGACAGACTCTAGTTCCCCACTTCCACTTATAAATCATTTAACCCCTCAGTCTAGTTTGGCCTTCATGCTTTAGGGGGCATCTGTTACACAACATTTTGTCACTATCCTTGTACTTCACGTCTACGATATTGGAAGAAATATATAGTGCACCCGACATGCTTTTCCATCATGAAGAAACTCCTGGTATGTCCCACTTCATGAGTAGAATAATTCCCCTTTGCATCATTTCCCAAGAATCTTCCTTCTATCCTAGTTTACATGACCATCACTAATAACCAGTTTTCTCCTCACACTAGTTTACAGATGTTAAAACTAACCCTTGCGTCGATCAAATAAAATGAGCCCTCTTCCATTTGTGTCGATCCTCTTTTGGAAGGTTTTTTAAATAAGGAGCCAAAGCATCCATGTCTAGAAGCTTCGTAACGGAAGTCTGGTAGATGGTTAGGTTGGATAGAGTCGAGGAAAACAGTTTGGTCTCCTTTCCCCTATTAGGATCGAACAACCTCAAGAGGTAAGACCTTATCCCATGATGAGAGGAACCATCTGCCATCCATCCAAGCTATATAAGATTCTCTTTTCCCAAGCAAAACCTAGTTAGAGTTTTGGAGCAAGTGTGAATAACGAGCAAGTCATTTATAGGTTATAGCTTTCTAGTGTGTGTTTGAGGGAGAATAGTGTGATTTTGGTTTGGTTTGAGACTAGAGGGAAAGAGGCCTTAAAATTTCATTTGTTGGGGATATCCATGAAGTGCTAGCATAAGCGTGGGAACTTAGATACGTCGGAGGAGACCAGCAATGTCAAGGCGATAGTTGTAATATCTTTCTAATTTATATTAATGCCACTCGATTGATTTCATACATGAAATTTCATTTTACATCTTTATGGCTTAATGTTCCTTGACCTATTAAGTAGGCTGAATACAATATTGCATGTTAACTTTTGTTGTTGTTGTTGTTTGCTTGTTTCAGGTATTTGAAGGAAGAAAATGGGAGATAGTTGGAGTGAGGAAGTAGGATCATCACCAAGTAGAATAGCATTATAAGAGGTAGTTCCTCTTAATTGATTCTAGCTGAAGGAGATTTTCCATAGATTGTTTGTTTGTGGCTAGACTCACTCTCTGGAGCTAGAGAAATTGCTTGTGTCTGCACTGAGAATTTACCTACACCACATGGCATGAGCATACTTCCATCACAAAAGAATCATCAACAACTTCTAGCTGCAGAGTATCTCTACATTTTTGGAAAAACTTAGATATTTGATCTTGGTTCATCTAGACAAAGTAACTTGGCCTCCTCTTTTCTACAAAAAAAATGAACTCCCTTTAAAATACCATCAAAACTAAACTTTGTACCACAAGGATCCACTTCAAATTCTATTGGAATTATATTATAGCAACTTTTTGAATGATAGTTTCATAATATAGTCCAAGAAACGAAGTTAAGATCCCCTTTAGACTTTCCCTAGGCATATAAGCTTGAAATAACTCATGAGGACCTTCAAAAATGACTTTGGGTCTATCCTAACAAATCTCATTACAAGTATAAAAAAAACACCTTGTTTTTTATCTATGGATGGATCCCCAACATATTATACTGTGATTTCTTCATAATACATTAATAACAAAAATCCCATTCTTTATCTCATTTTTTACTGTCTTTATGTGAAAATATTAGACCTTAGTATTTTGGGTTGGACATGAAGTCTTGTTCATGTATCTTTTATCAGTCCATGTATCCAGAATAAGTCTTCAAAGAGAACATTTCAAACTTTTCATTGCTACTAAGGCAACAATCCAATCCCTTCTCCTATGTATAGTTCCTTCCATAATATAAGGGTTAGAAAATAGTTAGTATACCTTATGCACAAAAGACAACTTTGCTGGATTTTCCACAGATAGAGATATTTCAAACTTCAGTTGGCCACTTTATGAGACTCCTCGACCTTTGAATCTTGGATCAAGGCCCATTTTAGGATACTACTAATCTTGTGGTCTAGTCATAAGACTCCTTGGCCCTCTTTAGGTTTTGTTACACCCTATAACAAGCCTTGAGGCCCCTCTCGACCCATTCTAATATAGCCTCATGCCTTATTAGCCTACTCTAATAGATCATGAGGCATTATTGACCCTCTCTAACTTGGAATAGCCTCAGTTATGTATGGCCCAACCATAGACTCCTGTTATTCTAGAAAATGCTCTCATCCTTTTCTTCCTCCTACAACTAGGGTAGATTTATAACTAGGGATGATCTATAACTAAGCCTTCTCCATTTTCAGTCAAACTTTTTATTTCTAACATAGTTTGGATGAGGATGTGGAATTTTGTCCTAGATTCTTCCTTAACCATTAGAAAAACCATATTTTAATATAATTATTTTTAAGGATCCTTCCAGGCTATTCTTTCACCATAGCTCTGATACCGTGTTGATTTTTCATGATTTCCTAGACTGCTAATTACTTCCAATCATTTTCTTCGTTATTCTATCTTGTATCACATTCATTATTAAGTAATTATACATAGAAAATCATCATTTGTAAATAATAAAGCTAGTAGTAACGTAAAGAAACAACTAAATAAGAGAGTCACAAAATTTTATCATGGGAAAACCAAAACCAAGGAAAAACCCAACAAGCTTTTCTTAGAGAAATTTTTTCCAACCGAACAAGGAATACAATCTGAATTTTTTAGTTAAAAAAGGTCAAAGTAACCACAAACATAACCAAGTCAAACCTAGTTAACCAAAGACAAATTTTTCCTAAAATTTTGGCCTCCTGAAATTAGAAATTTAGTCTTCCAATCTACCTCATATTCGTCCTTCTTTTTGCCTCAGATTCATCCTCCTTTCTACCTCAAATTCATCCTTAATTAGCCTTAGAAGATATTTTTTTTAATCTAAATTGGATGCCCAAATGGACAAGATGAATTCCAATATATAGATGTTGAATGAGTAAAATGGGTGTTTCCCTTCACTGGGGTTGAATTGAAGTTGACGTTACATTTGGAGGAAAAAATAAAAAATAAAAAATCATTTTTTTTTTTTTTTTTGAAGTCGACATGGAATTCACATATATATTTATCATTTCTTGTATATTTGGAGGGCTTAAACTTGATTATGAATATCGACCATAACTACAAAATTTAACAAGGCCAAGGTGGGTCATGATCATACTAACCAACAACTAAATATTGAACTTACACCCCTCTCTCTCCTTCCCAAATCATTAATATAGGCTTGCTATATTAACTACCCAACTTTCTCTAGCACTACTTTCTTTTTGTATAATCTAGTAAAATTCATCCTTTTAATGATTATAGCATATAGTCCAATTCATTACATTGCAATGCACCTAAACATTATTTTTTCCACACATATTATAATTATGTTTCAAATCCTCAAATCTCACAAAAAACACAAAAATTAGAATGGAAACCATGATGTACAATTTCCATTGTAGATTCACCTTGTTAACCAATATCTTGTCATGTTCATTCATAAAGTGGTTTTTAAAATTGTGAAAAATAAGACCAATATATGCTTCTTTTTTTTTGTCTGGGGGGGGGGGGAAGAATGTGGGGTTCAAAGCTATTAAAATGGTTATTGCTAACACAACACACACACACACACACACACACACACACGTACATACATACATACATATATATGGTTATTTTTATTAGAAAGATGTATCAGGATGGGAGTTTCAACAATAGGATTTAGGGAGGTTTTTATCAATATCTAATAAGATTAAAGGTATTCTTTAATATTGATAAATGTGGATGATATTGCATAGATTTTCTGTGTGAAAACCTCATGGTCATTAGAGAAAATATGATGTCAAAACCTAAATTGAAAGAACAAAATTAGGTTGTCTCTTATAGATATAGTTAGGGAAAAAAATAATAGGTTGAACCACACATCATTGACCAAGGGTATACACCCAATGACCATTATGAATATCATAAGCTATAAATCAAGAACAATCTTCTAAAGACCATGAAATGAAAAATAATATTTTTAATGCACTAATTGAAATTGAATTACCATGTCTAGTAAGACCCCTACCACGCATGCTTGAATGAAACCCATTAAAAATATCAGGGGAGTTAACATCATTAGTTGTTAGATTAGACAGATTCTCCAATGACATCAACAATGCAAACTTTGAAACGGGAACTATAAACTGAAAACGACAACTCTAGCTAAAAAATCCCCCAAAACCATGAAAAATCAACTCGAAAATGAAAAGTTTTGATGTTGGAAAAACACTCTTTTTTTTCTAGTGTAAATTCTCAACATGTTTTAAAAATGACAATGAAAACCATTTTTTTTTTTTTTTTGGCAAAAAATGTGCAAAAAACACTCTGAAAACAAAAAGTGTTCATGTGTTGATATTGAAATCATGTCTGCTTTTTTTTGGATAAATTTTCAATATTTTGGAAAAAATGACCTAAAATATTTTACCATGACTTCGAAAAACATTAAAATTTCAAAAGAATAATGAAAACATAAATAATCAAAAAAGAAAAAAAAAAAGAGAAAAAAAGGGAAAGTAAAATATATATATTTAAAAAACTTAAATGATAAAAAATGAAAAAAATCAAAATATATAAAGAACAAAAAGAAAAAATGAATGTTAAAAAGAAAAACAAATTAACCCATAAAAATAAGAATTAAAAATAAAATTTTATGGTAAACTATAAAATGATTTCTTTTAATATGAAAACTGTAAAAAATAATAAATAAAATTACATCAGTTTAAAAAATAAATAAATATAAAATAAAAAATAAAATTAAAGCAAACCTTCAAAAAAACTAGAAAATTAAACAAAAAAAACAAAAAAATAAAAAACAATTTTAAAAATAATTAAAAAAAAAAAAAACTAAAACAAATTAAATATAAAAAACCATTAAAACAAATAAAAATCGAAAAAAAACATAATTAATTAAAATTTGAGAAATTAATATTAAATCTTAGAAAGAGAAAAATTATTAAAAAACATAAAAATAAAAATAAAAATATTGTGAGGCCGATGTTGAAATCCAATTTAGGCCCTACCCATTTAAAAAAAAAAAAGTTAATGTTTTTTGTTTTGTTTTTCTAAAGTGGGTGGGGCTGAAATCCGATTCTCAGAATCAGATTTTAGCCCCATCTGCTTAAAAAACAAAAACAAAAAAATACTTTTTTTGTTAATAATTTTTTTTATAAGGGGCGGGGCTGAAGCTCGAGGGGGGGGCATGACCTTGGGTGGGTGGAGCTACATGCCTGCCGAGCCCATGGGTGGTGCTAAAGTCTGATATCAGACTTCAGCCCTTGCCAAAGGGCCCCGGGGGGCATGACACTTGGCGGGCAGAGTTCCATGCAGCTTCACCCGCCCAGGACCAAGCCCCCTGGCCCTTCAGTGGAGCTAAAATCTGATTCTGAGAATCAAATTTCCCACCATGCAAACTTAGAAAAAATTATTAATAATTTTTTTTGTTAATACAAATATCTTTTAAGTGTGGTCGGGGCTGAAATCCGATTGTTGAGAGAATCAGAAATTTCAACCCTGTTACTTAAAAAAATTAACTTTTTTAATATATATATATATAATGTTTTTTCATAAAAATTAAGATTTTAATATTAATATTTAGTTTTTTTAATTAATTATGTTATTATTATTATTATAATTTTGTGCTAAAATAAATTTTAATAATTTTTTTTCAACTTTTTTGTAAATTTGTTTTTATTTTGTTTTAAATTATTTTAATTATTTTTTTGTTTTTTTTAAATAGTTTTTAAAAATTATTGTATTTTTATTTATTTGTTCTAAGTTAAATTTATTTATTTTCAAATTTTTTATCATTATAAAACAATTTTTTTTTTTTTTACATTTTATTTTTGTCTCTTATATATATATATTATATATATATATATATATATTTGTTTTTTAAGTAATCAACTTTAAAAAAGAGAAGTAAGACAACTAGAAAATTTGTTAAGTAATCAATGTTTAAAAAACAATTGGACATAAAAAAAATTTAAAGCGTAAAAAAATGTAACATTTAAAAAACAAATCCACAGTTAATACATTAGAAAATATAAAGTGTCAAAAATAAGCTTTCTAAAAAAGGAGGTTGATACTCCATCAACACATTTCAAAATCAGCATGAAAATCACCATCCTTTAAAAACAAATATTTATATTTGATATATAAGAAAATTTTAAAGGTAAAAAATATGCTCTGAAAAAAATATATGTATTCTGCATCACCACTTTTCAAATTCGGTTGACCTTTTTGCTACCTCAACGAAATGGGTAATCATATCAGTTCATGTTTCAAAGTTTACATTGTTCATCCAACATGCCAAACTCCTTCATTTCTCATGTGATATAACTAATCACTAGTTGGTGATTAATCCCATCAAATCCTTCTATTCTTGAGATGTAAGTTGGTTAAAACCACATTTAAAAGCAAACACGACCATCATACAATTCATTAGCATATTTTTAATGGTGTAGGAAATTATCGTCATTATATGAAGGTATATGTGTTTAGATGCTATAACTAAATCACAATGAACACTAATACTAGAGAGTGAGATGGGGGAGAGTCATAAACACCCCAAAAAAAAAATCATAAACACCCAAAAAAAAATTATCTTACAAATCCCTTCTACCAACATCGCCTCTCTTTTGGCATCAGTATTGATGATTTATTTTTCTCATGAACGAAATCATAAAACCTAATCTCCTCAAAACCTTGCATTATCTATGATATCCTCTATAGAATCCAATATAACATTAGGTTCTCTAGAGAATTGTTTGGATGAAGGAATCTAATGAGAATTGTTCAATCTTCCATTGTTTTTAGTCTACAAAACCTTTTCTTGGATAGTCGGGAGACACTTTGAAAGAGAGCTAATATTTCCACTACATTATTGACTAAAGTGCTAATGTCCATGCAAAAATATTTTCTTACATTCCTTTAATATTTCAAATGAACTCACCCTTTTTAAAACTAAAAATGTCTTATTATTATGTATAAAGTATACATATTTTAATATAAAATTAATTTCAATTTTATGTATCTATATATAGTTATAGTATAGTTATTTCATATAAACAACATATAAGCATAAGTAAATAATATTGATGTAATTACAATTGAGATAATAATAAGATGATACAATCCATATATCAACTCATAGTAATTGTAGTAACATCCCTAGGTTGATCTTATACATGTACTTATATATATTGTTTAGGCCAGTGAGCATGTGTGTGTGTCCATCGCAACAAATCATAGCTCACTTGTGTAAACAATATGTACAAGTACATATATGTTTGGAGCCTATGTCCATATGCTTATATGTTTTGGGGCCATAGAGAATATGTGATTTAAGGTCAAAGAGCCATTTGGTTAAAGTGTAATGACCCTAGAAAATTTAATTTGTGATGAAATTCATGTTAATAAAATGTTTTGTTGTTATAAATAAAGTTAGATAAGAGATATAAGGAGTTAGGAATCCATGATTGGGAAAGTAGGGCAAGGGCTAAGTGTTGCATCTAAATTTGCAAGGAATTGTTGCTTTGTGATCTCATTTCGAAGTCAGATCACTAGACAGGGGAAAGCAAGACCAATAGTAATATAAGAAATCCCCAATCCCAAATGATCATTCATGCATCAATCAGTCGGTTCTAAAATTCAAGGAAATAAGAGCACACCTGGCCTCCTTGCAGTTTGGGGAAGGTTTTGAGTTTGATGTAGATTCTCGAGCTCCACTAGAGCAATCTACGTCATCCACACTTGATCTTGATCCCTACACTCAATCACAACCAAACATAGATGACAAGTGACCTTCCTCGGAAGATCGTTATATCAAAAATAATAGAATCAACCATATAGTATGCTAAATAAAAATTCATACAGTGAAGGAACATGTGTTTCCATTAATCAGAAAAACATATTACAATGCTTATACCTTTGCCTCAAAGCTTCCTCTCCATGATCTAACATATTTTTACCACTATATCCAGGAAATGAGCATGAAGAGAAATGCACATGTAGCAAAGGCCTCACAAGCTCTCTCACTAGTAGCAAGACAGTGGCATAGACTCAAGATCTCTAGCCCAAAAATTCACCTCTATAAAACTTTGTCTCTCCAAAACTAATCTAACTCTCTCAAATGCTCAATATAAATAGGCATAAAAGAGGTCCCAAGAGGATGTATGTGGACGCTCAAGACGATGAGAAGTGATAGAAACTTCTAACTAATAAGTACTGGCTAGCTCAAATAGGTAACAACTCAAAGTGATTTCCTAGGGACTAAGGCACTTTAGAAGTTGTCCTTAGATGCTGGCATAGAAAGTAGTGAAAAATACTTTGGAAGCTCCCATAAAGAAGGGAAGGGAGCATCTAGGAAGCTCCATATGATCCCATAGGCCTCCATCCATGCATCCAAAGGTCAAGATACAGAAAAAGTAGGTTCCATGTCTAGAAAATGTCAAACATCCACGAGGACTAAGGGTCATTGATCCAGGGAGGTAAAATAGGCTGATAGCAGATGCCCCCTAATGTATGAGGTAAAAAGAGAAGTTGATGGCTGAAATAAATTAAGATAAATCTATAAGGTTAAAACAAGGGTGAGGAAACAAAGCCAAGGATGTGAATCAAAAAACTCTGGAGCTGAAGTTTCATCCGTGCTGATAACATCCCTGAGGCGGGCATATCCATGCTCAGTCATAATAAGATATTGAACAGGGCTACCAAAACATACAATGCAGATCCATGACATGAAATTATAGAACATGGCCACAAGGACATACAGAGTGGATCCATGTGACTCAACAGACAGAGCATAGCCACTAATAAATACAAGCATGGATCTATGTCACAGTATACTTTAGTAGGACTATGAACACACGAAATATAGAGAAGTGTCTCAAGATAATCCGCAAAGTACATGAATGATACATAACTCCTACGTAACTTGGGAAGGATGCCATCTAATAGTGAGATGTCCCTTACTGAGCGTCTTCGACATAACCCTGATGGTATGAATCTACATCATGTGAATATATGAGTTGAAGTCGAACATGGTAGAAACCACCTGATTACCAGCTAATGAGGTAAACCAGTAACAAAAAATAGGGAATCCACCAATGAGTAAAATGGATCCCAAGGTACCTAGTACAGTCCACTAAGTGTGAATATATTGGTTGATGTCAAACACTAGTGAACTCGATCAATCAAGAGCCAATGATGTAAACTAAGTGTCGATTGTGAGGAAGCCTACCACTAAGGTCTACAAGCTCCAAGGTACTACTGGTTCCTAGGTCAAGCTCTTGGATAATGAGTTGACGTTGATAGGAGAAGATTTGTCGAAGGAGGGGCTTAATGTATCCCCCATCAATCGACACGGAACAGACCAAGATGATGTGATGAATGGATGAAGTTATGAAGCGATGAAGTACAATTGACACAAAGATGGTTGACTCAAAAAGGTCAACAGACTACTATAGATGGACGACATAGACTAAGACTTCCATTGAACACATAGCGGCACAAGTGACTTGGCAACATGACTAATGAGTACCATGTGATATCATACAATGACGTAGGAGGCATCAATGCACACTCTGTATGACTGGAAGAGTAACCAATTGGAGTAAAGAGACTCATATGGATGGTATGCCTCTTAGGCAAGCTAAAACCCAACTTTGAGATAATGAAACAGATAGGTGCCCTGTTCAATGGTGACTCAATGGCTGCTACCATTTTATGACTAATGGAAATAAAATTTCCCTCCCCTATCTTTTTATAAGTTCATTTTTCGTAAATTTGTCCCCCAAGCCCAAAAAATAGATAAAAATATACAAGGGATAACCTCCTAGCCACAATAGACTAGGGTATTCCTTTTTCATAATTAGTCTATCCCAGTCCATAAAAGGGTTAAACTTATACTGGGTAGAGGAAACTTTAGGTACTTTAACGAGAGTGAAGTAGGCAAGTTCACTCAACAATCTTTTCTAAATTAAGGAGTCTGAAAAGAGCTGAAAGAAAACTCTTCTTGGAGGAATGAGTGGTATAGAGGGTAGCAATTGGTTATGGTAACGATGGAACCGTGCATGTCATAAACAGGAAAAGAGGCTAGCTAATAAGACCAATGATTACAATGATTCCTCCAAGAAAGGGTAAACACCAAATGAAAGTGGATGGTAAGCCAAGGAGATGATGACGATGGAAGAGAGAAACTAAGGCTCATCGTGTAGAAGTAGGCTAATAAAAATGGAAATCACAAGGGAGAAAGCATGAAATCCTCTTCGAGTATAGCTAGAAATATGACAAAGAAGAGGACGTGAGGTTCAAATTCTAGGTCATGGTGGGTCAGAAGAAAGGATTCCAAAAAAAGAATAAAATCGACTGCATGGACACCAAGACGATGAAGAGGTGCTAACTAGTTTATCCATAAGTAGGTAAGCTCCACTGCCAAGAGATGACATGAATAATGGAAAGTGGCTAAAGTCACAACTTGATGGGGTTAGACCTAAGGAAAACATATGGCACCGACAATCAATAATGCATTGGTGATAGTGATAGATGACCTACCCCTATATGTCAAGTTTAGAGAAAGGCACCTAAGGTCTAATAGATGTCAAAATAGAAACGCCACCCTATCCCATAAAAACCATCTAAAAAGGATAGACCAATGGTTAAATCACATAATGAAATAAATAAACATGGATAAGGTAAAAACAAGACCATATATTTTTTTGATTTTGAATTTTATAATTTTTTTGGATTTTTGTCGTAAATAAGGCATGACAAATATTCACATCACAGATCAAACCAAAAAAAAATAAAGCGTCACACTCCTATGTATAGTATCTACAAGCACAACAAAATCCAGTAGGTCACACTAATGTGTGCAGACAGTCGGGCACATCCTAAGGGTTTCTATATGCGAACTCATTGAGGGTAAGGGAACCATATGGCTCACCAATGTGGAGCCATGCCGAAGGAAATCAAATTTCCCAATCTAAAAAGGTTGACCATGCCAGTAACATTGCAACATAGTCTCGTTTTCAAAACTAACCTGAGGACATAAGGGAAGATCAGGACATAAAGGAGGTACAAGAAGCTCATCAACAGGTTGTGAGGGAAATTCATTGGCAATTTTGGTAGTATAATCCCAAGAATTGACTCGGTCCATAGGAGGAATTTCCAAGGAAGGCCGAGGAGGTTCCCCCTCAATCATTCCAAGATTTATTTTGTTAAGCTATACCTTTTCGAATTCAGAAAGAATAGAGGCATGAATAAGCACAACCTCCCTAGGATGATCAATAAGTGAATCCATGACCTCTGAGATGACTTTTCGAGAAGAAGACTCATCGTCAAGGGAGTCACTTGGAATGTACAGAGTGATGCCCCGTGTGGGCAAAAGAACATGATCATATTCCATATTGGGATGGAGTTTCTGACTAACGTCAGGAGGGATTGAGGGGACTTCTAGAGAGGTGATCTCTTGCACAATAGGTTGTGGAGGGTGCTCATTGGCTTGATAAACTTCCATAAGATCAGGAGACACTACCCAAGGATCAGGAAGTCTATGGGGTCCACAAGCGCTAGAAGAGATCATATGTCAACGAGAAGTGGTAGGAGTAGAAGGAGTTAAGGAAAAATCCCATAAGAGATGAGATTTTGTAGAACCTGTTGTGCCATACAACAACCCCCCATTTCATATCATTACTATTCTAAAAATATAATGTGAAATGGGTCCCTTTTAATTTTTGTTTCAAATTGGTATCAATCTAAAGTTCTATTTCAAAAAGGCTCGAATAAAAGAAAACATTATTAAAAGGCCTTTTTAATAAAACCAATCAAA
>APFE030255270.1:5663-22351 GCA_000404065.3 Pinus taeda
TTAGAGAAATTCAAGGACATTGTAGTCGATGACTTACCAGACAAGTTACCTCCCAAGAGGAGTATTAGCCATCATATCAATTTCATACCAAGAGCCAGCCTACCAAATAAAGCGGCGTATCAAATGAGCTCGAAGGATAATGAAGAGATTCGCAAACAGGTACAAGAGCTACTAGACAAGGGGTTGATCAGAGAGAGCTTGAGCCCTTGTGCGGTGCCAACAATACTCGCGCCTAAGAAAGGTGGAGAATGGCGGATGTGTACGGACTCACAAGCCATTAATAAAATCACCATTCGATACAGGTTTCCCTTACCTAGAATGGACGATATGATGGATTGTCTTAATGGTGCAGCTTATTTTACAAAGATTGATCTAAAGAATGGTTATCATCAGATCAAGATCAGAGAGGGAGACGAGTGGAAAACAGCCTTCAAGACCGATGAAGGACTGTACGAGTGGCTGGTCATGCCATTTGGTTTGAATAACGCTCCTAATGCTTTCATGAGGTTGATGAATGAAATGTTGAAAGAGTTCATCGGTAAGTTTATGATAGTATATCTTGATGATATTTTGATTTTCAGTAGAACAAAGGAAGAGCACCTTCAACATGTTCGAAGAGTGCTAGAGAAGTTATAGCAGAACAAACTGCTGATAAACCTGAAGAAATGTAATTTCCTGCAGAAAGAACTAGTTTATTTGGGGTTTGTAATCGCACAAAATGAATTGAAGATGGATCCAGAAAAGATCGCAACGATCGTCAATTGGCCGTCACCTAAGAGCTTGTTTGAAGAACGTAGCTTTCACGGGTTGGCGAGTTTTTACTGCAAGTTTATAAGGAATTTTAGTGAAATCTGCGAACCGATGCTAGACACCATCAAAAAGGCCAGTCAGCCTTTTTGTTGGACCAAAGCAACAGAGAACAGTTTTCAGCTTTTGAAACAAAAGATCACAGAGAAGCCGAATTTTTAAGGCTAGTTTAACAAATGAACCACACTGGTTGGTTCGAAACGCGTCGACAAAAGAGTATCTATGTGATTTCGCCGAAAATTTCTCTAAACAAAGCTTTTCTAGGTTTGATGCGATGCAAACGGGACAGCGATTGGCACTGTGCTCAATCAGGAAGATAAACCCGTGGCATTCTTTAGTGAGAAATTGAACACCCAGGCACAAATATTCCTCGTACGACAAGGAATTTTATGCCGTGGTCAGGGCTTTAAAGCATTGGAGACACTACCTATTGGGCAATGAGTTCGTGTTATTTTCTGATAATTCAACGCTACAATATATAATGCAACAACACAAATTGAACAATAAGAACGCCAAATGGGTAGAGTATCTGCAGAGTTTCACCTTCGTGCTAAAACACATCAATGGGAAAGCCAATAAAGTGGCAGATGCCTTGAGCAAAAGAGCTTTGCTCTCACATGAAAGTACAATACAGGTGACGGGGTTCGAACACTTAAAGGATTTGTACCAGACCAACACAGACTTCAAGGAGGCCTTTGAAGCCTGTCAGAATCCCGTGCTGAGAAATACAAGTCCATGATTGGACTACAATTTGCAGGAAGGACTATTATTCAGAGGTGGACAGTTATGTATCCCGGACTGTTCGATGAGGGAAAATATTATACGAGAGAAACATAGTTGGGGTCTAGCTGGTGATTTCGGCATAGACAAGACTTTGGAGCAGCTCAGACACTTTTATCACTGGCCCAGAATGCGCAGGGATATACAACGGTATGTGAACAAGTGTAAAGTATGCCAACTAGCAAAGGGACATAGTCAAAACACTAGACTTTACACACCACTACCTGTCCCAAGTAGACCATGGGACTCAGTGAGCATTGACTTTGTCTTAGGACTGCCTAGAACGCAATGTGGATATGACTCAATGATGGTGGTGGTCGATAGATTTTCAAAAATGGCGCATTTCATTCCGTGTCAGAAAACTAGTGATGCCACTCATGTAACTCACCTGTTTTTCACAGAGATTGTTAGATTACACGGCCTACCTAGGACTATTATTTCTGACAGGGACGTAAAATTCACAGGGCACTTTTGGCGCACCTTGTGGAAAAAATACGACACAGTTAAATTTTAGTTTTCCATATCATCCGCAGACTGATGAACAAACAAAGTGGTGAACAGGAGTTTGGGAAATTTGTTACGGAGTTTGACTGGGGAAAATTCACAGTTATGGGATCGCGCTCTTGCTCAGGCAGAATTTGCTTATAACGATTCACCAAATCGCAGCACCGGGCACAATCCATTTCAAATCTTATACGGTATGCATCCTCGAGGGATACATGAATTGCGCGATTTGGGAAAGTTGGAACAGAGGAGTGTAGACATAGAAGATTTTGCAAAAGCGATGAGTGAACTACGTAAACGAGTGAACTTAAAGTTGCAAGACAGTGTGCAGAAATACAAACAACAGGTAGATTCAAAGCGGAGCGAAGTCCAATTTAACGTTGGTGACGAGGTCCTTGCACACTTCGCAGAGAATGGTTTCCTAAGGGCACATACAATAAGCTAAAATTTAAAAAGATTGGTCCCTCCAAGATTTTGCGTAAGTTCTCAGCGAACGCTTATGAAATCCAACTGCCACCTGATATAGGTATATCACCTATTTTCAATGTGGCAGACTTGTTCCCATATACTGCCAACGCAGAGGAAGACAGTGTGGTATGGCCAGAATGGGACACCCAAGTTAGAGACAGTTCTTGGATGAGGCACATGCCTTCAGTTCAGCCCCATGAGATCGAGAGAATTCTCGATACCCAAGTAGCCAAGAGGACTCGCAAGAAGGAGTATCTACGACACCTCGTCAAGTGGAAGAACTGTCAAATTAAGGACAGTTCGTGGCTCGACGCAGCGCAAATAAAGAAGGCTGGTTATTCTGTGGAGGAGCTCATGGAATGGAGCCATGACTTTTTCTTACCCCGAGAACCTGATGCAGGAGCATCTGGCTCACAGGACAAGATAAAAGGTTGTTTGGTCTCTGAAGGGGATGGAGGAGTAAATTCGCTAAAGTGATAATGTGTTTGTTTTCTTTTTTCTTTTATTTGATTAAGCTGTAAAAGTCAAGTAACTGAAAAATAATTAGGAACAGTAGAAATTATAATTAGTTAGGATTAGAGTTTTAAAACAACCAATTTTTGTCTTTGTGTTAATGACAAACGACAAAGAAAAAGTTCGGAACAAAACTGATGTAACTAATCAAAACATAACCGACAACAGTTGAGAAGAAACTGACAGCCATCTAACAGTGGTTAAAAGGGGAACACAACACAATAATTTTTTTTCGATTTTCTAGGTAATAAAGAAATTAATTGTTACAAAAATTCCATGCATTCTAGCCACTCCAGCGTCCCCAAACAGCTTGAGTTGTTATACAATATAGCATCCATTTTTCTTTTATGTACGATATAGTTTTGTGTGTGACAAAATTTACAGGTGTATGGTTACATGTAAGTCAAGCTACGCTGGTCCAACGACAAAATTAAGTCTGGACAACATACTAAGGAACCCCCAAGACTAGAGACGAAAGACTACCTCCAGTTTACAAGAAACCCAAAGGCGAAATTATCAAGACCCGACCAAAATTAAATAACAGGCGAGAATTAATCTCAAACATTGCTAGGTATGCACAACAGACGAATATTTACAATCCTATGCATCTAAATTTACATAGAAGAGAAAAAAGAAATCTTTGTGCATTCATTTCATATATATCGATCAAAACAAAATCATTCAATAGTTACAAATGTCGTGCCAAAATTCCTTGACAACGTTGGGGCGAGATACCACACAAGTTTAGAAACCCTCGACACAAATACAAACACAAGGCAAAGAAATAACAATTGTAAACCCAACAACCGACACTGTAACTATCAGCGGCGCAACAAACCATTGACACCCTAACTTGAACAAAAAAAAAGACAAAAGCGACCAGAGCATAGAAACGTTGCTACCCGTGACAAGCTGGGACAACCAAGCTGCCAGGATTTGAATTACTTCGAGCAGCCATCTAAGCCGCCAAGCCCCAAATCCTTTCAAGGAACCGAACCTGCAATCACAAAATAGTGCCATAAAAACAAGAAATAGTATGAAAGGAGGAACGAAGCATATAACCAGACAATAGCAAAAAAACCACAAGTGCTCAGCTGACATTGGCGAGCCGTGGCCATAGCAGTTCCAGCAGAATACCCTGCTCATGAAGGAGCCGAAACATTAAGGGAATTAACTATTAAAGAGCTCCAACCAAAACTTACATGAAACAAGACAGAAACTTATTGATTTAGATTGTCTGCCTAGAAATAATCACGACTTAGGCCCAAATACTATATCAATTAGGTTGTACAGTGAAAACATAAGTTTGCGAAGCTTGTCTTCCATTCCACATGCAAATTCTTTCTCCCCTAGATTCATCATCTTTTCTAGTGTACCTTATCTTTTATTTGTGTGCATCCTTGCGGTTTCTGTGCTCAAAGGCATATATAGCAGTCTAAATTCTCCATAGTAAAATATTAGTGTCCAGCTCTTTTCGAACTTTCAAATTGGCTTTGTAGACGTTCTTGCTGGAGCTGCAAATTTAGTAATATAGATCTAATTTCTAAAATTAATAAACATGTGTCTTCAATTCAATAGAAATTCAACCTCATAGTAAAATACTTTAATTATTGCTTTTGACCCATTTGAAATTTGTTACCAAGAGATTCGTTTGCAAATTGATTTCTGATGGTGTGAACTACATGTGATTATTTTTATTTTCTGATGTAAATCTCCGCCTTCTATAGATTTTTATATGAATTTGGCATTCATGTATTATTGACCACCGGATCCAGAATTCTCAGTATGCCTCGTGTGAAGGCAGTTTAATGAGTAATAATGGTTGCAACTCAGTTCTGTTAAAAGGCGACATCCATTTTATTTGGGAGTTCAATGCAAATTCTTGTTTAATTTCGTGAGGTTAAAAAATATCATCTATTAATTTTAATTTTGGGCACTTTCTAGGTTTATTTTATGATTTCTGGCCCATTTCGTTTTTAACAAAGCGTACGTACATCCTCCATATATTATTGCTAGTTATTTTATTTCTCCGAGTATATTTTTTTATTGCAGAATTTAATTTTAGAAATGATCAAAGGTGACATTACTTTCTCCTATCTTCGTGCCTTAATTGTAATTTTATACCTAATAATAAAAGCATTGTTAGTTATACCAAAAAAAAGCATCTAAATTCCCTTACCATTTAAAAATCGCCCTGAATTTGTGTACCAGCCACCTCAGCATCCACTCTAGATATCCACCCATATTAATTGATCAAGAGTATAAAAATTTAAGGGTGGTGTTCTATGTGCATTATGTATGGGGTTCATTCGAGCCTTTGATATATTCTGTCAGTTGATCTAATGTTTTTCTTATGGCTACAACTTAGTTTTGTTCGTCACCTAGTTATCATGATTCAAAACTCAATCATCATTTCAGATAATTATAATGTTGGATATATTTGTGAGATAAAATGATATTTTGTTTGTCACAATGATTCAAAAATCAGTTATTATAACTCAATATTTACTTTATCCCTCTATGTTCTATATATGAACCCTTTAAAAAAACCATAGGAATATTTGATTTTACATTGTGATCTCTAAAACATGTATGGGGGTTTCAAAAATTCCAAAGAAACTTGAGTAGGGATTTCTGGAATTAAATTGTAAATACAATGATCTCATGTATTCTAAGAGTAACTATCATGTATTCTAAGAGTAACTAACATGTTAACTTGAGTTGAATAATTTTATCCTAATGCCCGTGATTATTTCGATTCTTTAAAGCGTTAAATAATCAATGATAATAGACATTAAACTTCTTGATTTCCAATACTCTTCCTATCAAAGGATTGTTGGGTTGCTCTGAATTCAAGCTTTTGAGGTAAGCTTGGCTAAATCTTGAACTTCTAATATAGATTTTTAAATTCCAATTAACATAATGATGGATTTTGCGTGCTAAAAAAATCAGGGCTACAAAGAATGTTTGTCAAGTAAAAGATGCAAAGAGCCCATGGAATCATTTATTTATTCGAAAATAGTTGATCGATGCTTAAATTTCACACAAAATCGAGCATGATAAGAAATTTCCAATATTATTTGGCTTTCTCAAGGGGTCGTTGATCCAATGAGAAAGCACGTTTATGAAGGATTGACTTATCTTTACACCAAAGTAATCATTAAATAAATATAATGAAAAATTATTAAACAAATACAAGAAATATTGCTTCAAAGTAATTGGGATTGAGATTGACCCATTAAGAAAAAAAATTGTAGGGAAAAGTTGAGGTCAATTAAGGCCATACTCTAGATTACTTGAATGTTAAGCTGAAACATAAGGATACTTTTAATCCACTCGGTTTGGATTTGGATTTGAACCAGGGAACATCATGGGTTGTGGCCACAACAAGATAAGAAAGGGAAAGAAAATTCCTTGTCCACTTTTAGCTTTGGTTCTTGGGCACTCCTATGTAGGATCTATTGTTGATCATTGACACTGTCAATAAGTATATGTAATATGTTCACTGTTATAATAAAAAAGGTCAAGAAGTTCAATACTCACACAAATAAAAATTCAATTGACAATTAAAGCATTTACATCTAATGGTGGAAGAACTTTCAATCATCTAACATTGAATCTGACGGTACAAAAGAGTGCAAAGTGGCAGCTAGGGGAGTTCTTCCAATAAGGAATGCGTTAGGATGTAACTAGTTATTTACTTCAAAGTAATTTAGACAAAAAAATACAATTAAAAAGAAAAATCACAAACAAACCATTTAGGTAATATAATATAAAATAAATCTAAATTTGCATTAAAATACAGATTAATATTTTGAAAAAAATATCTAAATGCACTAAACAATAAAAGTTTACTCCTAATATACAATATTTCCAAATCATGAATTATCTTTTACCATAAGCTGATTGAAAATTCAAATTATCAACTATGTAGTAAAAACAAAAAAACAAATGGCATTACAAGCATTGTTGGGTAAGTTGGGTAGCATAGTCTTTTCTATTCAAGTCAAACAATTTCAAATTGATATACAACATGGAAAAATTAACAGCTTATTAAGAAAAAAGGACTTGCATAAATTATGGTGGGTAGAAACCACTAGTAAGTTTGTAAATCTTGAGTTTTTTATCACTAATATTGGATTCCTTCCCTACTTGTACACGTAGATACATAGGCATTTGAATTGAGTAATAATAAAAATATCATTTTTTAAAAATTATATCAATTATGTAACAACAACAATTGTCTAATGCTAATGGTAGTAACTTGATTTTCTACATATTGAGCCATATTATTACTTTTGGAGGAATATGCTTAGGTCTCTGATTACCAATCTTGTGGTCTTTTGCTTTGCCCAAGAGTATAGAATATAGACCCCCACTCATCAAAACTAACCCCACTATATTGGGCACACAAAAATATGGCTATTTGGTAATTAGCTTTGAAAAGATTTCTTAAAATCATTGTCCATGTTTTTTTTCAAAATGTGGATCAACCAATTATGATATGAAAATTCTATCGCTAAAAAAAACCATAATATGTAAAGAAATTATTGTTGAAATATACTAAATTTCGAGGTTGAAGATTTACATGGAAATGAGGGGGACATAACATGATCCGACATGATTGCAGTAATGACCCCTTGCCTTATCCGACTCTAGAGGTTGAAAAAATTGAATACCATGTGTTAGATTTTTGATAGGAGCGAGGTAGAGGAAATTGAAGGCCTACGATTGCTTAGAGGTGAACAGTGTTGGTCCACCCCAACTCCGCACCATAATGCATATCAATATAAATATATTTTATTACACAATCACCTTATTAGTCCCTGCCGCTTGGGCCTATAGTAATCAGTTTTGTAACTAGCATTAGTTTATGTTCAAACTAATCTAAAGTTTCTTTCCCCGCTTCAGAAAATATCATTGTTCAAGGTATTAAATGATATAAAATATTGTTATTCAACCTATCAAATTATAGTAATGAACCAATCAACCAATCAGATGTTTGTTCATCTTGATTGGCCTCTTCCTAGGAAACAAAGGTTATATGAGGCTATTTTGTTCATATAATTTCTGGATTCAAAGGGTTTGCTCGATGAGTATTTTCAAAACCAAAACTAATGCTAACATTAGTAAACACACATTAGATGTTTGGTTTTTTCGTTGTTTGTTTGTGTTTGTTTCTATATTATTTCTGGTAAGTATGGGACACCATGCCACATGGTTGTGTGCATGTAATAGTGTGGTGTAGTGTCGACAACTGGGGTCTTCATCCATGTCTATAGCAGGGGTCTTTGTCCATTACACGTATGAACTCTGGGATCATGCACTTATGAATATGAACCCAACTTTCCTGTAACCCACTTTACAAAACTCGGCTTTCTTGGCTTTCCTATATCTGCTTTACTGCAATGAGAAAGCCAGGGTACACGTATTAATGTCCTATCCTTCTTGGGAAAGAAAAGGTGCCAAGGAAAAGATATGCAGATGGGCTAGGGAAGGGATATGGCCAATGACACTCTGCCCAAGCATATATTGAAGTCAAGAGGAGAAGTAGGCATGTCTGCTTGTATCAAGCAAAGGGAGATGTTGGAGAAAGCTAAACTTAGATTACTATTATAGTGATGATAGGATTGAGACTCTAATTTTAGATCTCAAATCCTAATATCCAGGGAGCGGTTCAAACCACCTTGATTGTGAGAAACCCTATATATACTAGGTTGTTCCCCTGATTGTATACAGTGTGTGAGTGAAATGCTTAGGCACTCTCCAAGTATCTTACTTGGAGAGCCACTTAATTAATAGAACATCGATTTTTCATCATCGTATCAGAGCAATTCAAGCTACACATTTTTTTTTTGAATCAACTTTTGATTTTGTGGAGAACAAAACATCTAGACATCATCAACGTGATATGTTGGTGAAGGAGCCCACACCATGAGACTGGCAATTAAGGCATCCATTAGCCAGAGTATCAAGGTCACAAGGGGCTCCTATTACTCGCTTACATTTAGTGCAACACGGACTTGGGCATAGTTTGAGAGATTGAATGTCTCTATTCCTTTGTTTTCTGGAGACATATCCATACAAATCCTATATAGCAACAATCGCTGAGATGCTTATTCCTACACATCCAGGGCTCTTTCTAATGTAGTCGATGTTATTCTTCACAACCCCAACGTTTCAAAAGATTTTCCTTACAGACCAGCGTTGGATGCAGTGGAAATCAAGGATTTTTGCCCCCTCGATTCACAAGATTCGATCTGATAAAGAATGGCAATTTTGAGGAGGGCCCTTACATGTTCCCAAGCTCAAACCCCGGCGTGTTTCTCCCTCCCAACATTGAAGATGCCATTTCTCCTCTGCCGGGATGGATCATCGAATCTTTGAAAGTTGTCAAGTACCTTGACAGGTCGTTCTCAATGATCTATCCCAAGTCGTGATAAATCATTGTGTGAGATTCCACGAGATTTGTACTAGATCGCTGCATGTACAGGGGGCGCTCTCACTGAAATCTCCGAGCTAGTCGAGTAAACTCGGTGGTGTTGAGCAGTGTGAAGAGGCAGCAAGTTCCCTTGTTGCGCTATTGTGATCCACATGAGAGCACTAGAGTGTGGCCACTGTCTTGGAAAGTCGCAGATCAACCTTGGTGCGCTGCGTATTTGATGAAGGTGAAGCCGTTGAAGACCACCAAGACGGGAACAAAGACGAGTCCATTGCAAATCGAAGTGGATGCAATATCGAGATCAAAGAAAGAGATTTGTCATTTTACCCTACTGTGTGAGAAGCGACAAAAAGAGTAGACTGGCGAAAAATTATGTTCGAATCTGAATCAGTGACCTATCAAGAGTTGTGTGTGGGCCAGCAAGGTCATATTTGAGTCTGAAGAAATTTTAGAAAAACAATGTGGTTCTATTGATGACCACGAGAATCAAGAAGCACAGTCTATTGTGCAAGATTCACAAGTTGGTCTTCAAGAAGGGTGTGAAGAAAAACAAAGTGTTGAAGATCTCAATGGGACAAGCCAAATGAAGATGATTGCAAAGATGTTGCAGAAGAAAACAAAGCTGAAGAGATTTTAAATTGTGATGATCTTATTAATATTTCTGTGTGTAGATGATACCAACAACAAGAAGGAAAAAGTAACCAAGTTTGAAGAACAATTGAAATTTATTAAAGCATGGTTGAAACATCATGTCTTTATGAAATCAACATAGAAGTTGTAGTAATGAATGGTGAAGACATCATCGCTGGCATTCAGATGGTTGACACCAGAAATAGTGAGAAGGAAAACTCTCCTATCCAACCTGCCATAATTCTGAAAAGGGCAAGAATAACAATTCAAGTTTTCCTTCGCAGGGGAAATAATGAAGTAAAGATACAACACTACCTCATGGAAAAGAAAGTGAAGATGAAGCCTTATCCACAAATCAACAAGTATGGGCTCTACTGCAAGAAGACTAAAATGAAAACTCTATTACCAGGTTTTTTCATGTTTTTATTTATTCAATACCCTTTCTCCATTCAGGGGGAGTGTTGGAGATAATGGAGAAAGCTAAACTTAAATTACTATTATAGTGATAATAAGATTAAGACTCTAACTTTAGATCTCAGATCCTAATATCTAGGGACTAGTTCAAACCATCTTGATTGTGAGAAAACCTATATATACTAGGTTGTTCTCCTAATTATATACAGTGTGTATCTGTGAAATGCTTGGGCACTCTCTAGGTATTTTACCTAAAGAGCCACTTAATTAATAAAACATTGATTTTTATCAAGTTTTAGGTGCGCCCTCCTTAAAGTAGAGCTATCACCCTACCAGCATAGGGTATGCACACTAGCACTAGCAAAAAACTCTATTGGAACCACCTTGATTTCACCAAGTATGAAACTTTGGGGAAATAAGAACTGCGCTTGTCTTCCACAATAGAAGTGCATTGAGTTCGGTGTCTCTCCGCATCTCTACTCTTCTTCCCTCCACACATCTCCATGAAGACTATTGATGTTTCTTATCCTATCCGTCATGTAGATTGTTGATGTTTCTCATCTTATCAGTGAAGTTGTTTCTAGTTGATTGGACACAAAAGAAGGCACCTGGTATTATAGCTGGAACAATCAAAAATACCAATTGGAAGGGTCATAATTTCTTGTGTAAGTTATCTTTACATGAAAAAATATATAAACTATCTATTCTAATTCTTCTTTTGGTTACATTTCTTCCCGTTTTTATAACATCCAATATCAAAAAGTAACAACTATCTTTCAAAACATAACAACTATCTTTCCTACAAATCCTACATATCATAAACTCAAGCCATCCACCAATTGTTTTATTCAAATTTATTGTTCTTACAAAAAGTAGAAGTATATGCTATAAACATTTTCTATAGATAATGAATATGCAGTTACAAACTATATAGTAGAGAAGACTATGCGCTATATGAAAGGAAGAAGTATAAGCAAGTTCGCCTTTAATTCAATAGAAGTTCACCTGTACCTATGCAAGTGCTTTCTGCCACTGCTGTTGTTGGTTGAATAGTTAGTTGTTTCTACTCCTCTATCGAGCTACCTCTTCCTTCCTTGCGAAATCTAGTTGAATTGCTAAATATTTGAAATATTTGAAATCTAGTTGAATTGCTAAATATTTGTTTTCGCTTTCTAACATTCAATTGAAAAAAAATGATGAATTTCAATAAAAACGAGAAAAGGAATACTTACTTGCCTGACCCTTGTGATGACCTAGGTCAAGTGGCAGAGTTATTGTATTTATTATTTGAGGGGCGTTAAGCCCGTCAAAGGTTTTGCATGAGAGATTTTGATTATGATGTTTTCCCCTAAATACTCGCGAACCCTTGTTTTATGTAGTGGTTGTCTCGAGATCAAACAGAAAGTGAATTCATTTGATCATACAATTGAAGTGGCTTTTAACTATACAATGCCTATTACTATCATAACATTAACAGAGTTAAATATGGCTCGGATTTCTCATAAAACAAGAAAAACACTTTTCTATATCATTTTAGACGAGTATAAAAAATGCTTTTAGTTTATCTTTTGCTTCAAACTTCTAAACCTGCAATCAATCAAATCGCAAAGTTATCGACAGATACTAACCTCATAATCAAGAAGCCAACGTACCTATCAATTCTTTCCCCACCCTTTATGTAATTGAAGTTAATTTTAAAAAAATGTAAACAAACATATGTATGAAGATTTATTTTTTAATAGTTTCGAAAACAGTATATATATAATCTTGAAGTGAAAAAATCCCCTTATGCAGTGTTTATTTGAACATGATTTACTAGAAGGGGTATTTTAGTTTATTGAATGCAGCTCATTATAAGTCATTGTGCTTTCACTCGATAAAATGGTTAACTGGTTCCGAATCATTTTCGAGGTGCGCAAAGAGGACTAACTGATTTTCTTGTTCTTTATATGCAATTTGGAGTTGTTAAATTTCAGGTTCTTACAGAACCAAGCATTGTTAGCAAGACTTTCCCATATGTTTCTAAGGAGTGTTTTGGTTCGACCTTCTCATTTCATTAGGATACATGCCTTTCCTAAGCCCTATTCCATAAATGATCTTGGAATATAAAATTATGACGTTCTTCGATGGTTAGCGCATAACCTCGTTATCACCAGGAGATTCAATGCTATAGATCATCGTTGATATTCTTCATGTCCCCAACTGGACTGCGAACATATGGATTAGAATTTGCTGCAATGATAGTGTAGATCAAGAAGCCATCATGACCTGCCCTGCCTTTCAGGGTAGGCCATTACTATGTTAAGTCACCAAAGCAAACCAAGGAAGAAGCAAAAGCTATGGAGATGTTAGGTTTTTACATAGCTACATTCAAAAGGCATGATTCCCTGGAGATGATTCTCGATGAGGCCAATCTTCACAATAAACTAGCCCGACAGACATGGATTAGAATTTGTTGCAATGATAGTACAGATCAAGAAGCCATCATGACCTACCCTGCCTTCCAGGGTAGGCCATTACTATGTTAAGTCACCAAAGTAAACCAAGGAAGAAGCAGAAGCTATGGAGATGTTAGGTTTTTACATAGCTACATTCAGAAGGCATGATTCCCTGGAGATGATTCTCGATGAGGCCAATCTTCACAATAAACTAGCCGGACAGACATGAAGAAGGTCCTGAGGAGAAGAAATTTGAAAGCCACTTGTATAAGTCTCTGATCTAGAAGAAAACTCACCCCAGAGTCCTTCTCAGCCTATAGAAGAAACCCCAGCTACAACAAAAGCTCCCTCAAAGAAGTATGCACTCACCAAGGAAGAGTTGGCATATAAAAAGTTCCAGGCTGAGAAATTAGCCTTAGAAATGAAAGCAACCAATGATATAGAAAGGCTAATGCAAAAAGATACTCACATGAGGACGCATTCGAAGGAAAGAAGCAAGGAAAGTCTCTGCACAAACAAGACTCTCATGCTTTAGCTTCACCAGTTGCCCAAGCTTTGGTTGCAGTGAACATCCCTGTCACACAAGATGATCCTTCCAGTTCCGTTCCCTTTGTCCCTGACCAAATACCAGAGTGTAGATCTGAAGGGGGATAGGCATAAATATCAAGACGCCAACAAAAAATGATACATCATAGACAGAGAAAGAGGCAACATTCCTTCAGGTAGTTCCACCAACATCAGATCCATATCAATACCCAGATACATATCCATCTTGATAGGAAACTACTCAAACAACAAGTCTGATCCTGTATTCAAGAAAGAACCAAACTAGCGATACCAGAAGCAACCAATTGTACTACATGCAATAAACTTCTATCTCATCTAAAGAACGAGATGCTTGGTGTCCACACATATAAAAATTATTCCATTTATTAAATATTAATTATCTTTTATTTTATTTCAAATAATTAATTTAGGATGGTTCCAATCAACATGCACCATGATCATGTGCTAAGTTAGTTTTACGTATAACAGCAAGGAAAAATATTTGTTCTTCTAGCTGAGGCTATTTCACTACCACTATCTATTTTAAGGTATCCATTGCCTTGATTCACAAGTGGCCAAAAAGTTTCTAATTCGATTAGCATATCGATAAATGAATCAGAGTTATATCCTAATCACCGAACGACAAACCATTCAGTGCAAGTCCAGGTTCCTCAATTTCTTTTAGAAAAGGACTTACCCATGGATTCAGTTATATGTTCTGCTCCCATTTTGACCAGGATCCAACTCGTGGGATATGTCAATGTTACACTTAGGCTCTAAGAAGGTTATTTTTATTAATTTTTCATCAAGTGACTGAGTTTCAGAAACACAGAAATAAAGATGTTAGTTTTTAAGAGGGCTACAAGTTTGTGAGATATATATAAGACACATATCTAACCCTCCTCATAATGGAACAACCTACCCTAACACTTCCATCAACCTTTGTATCTTTGAAACCAGCTTATCTTACATACTTGCAGTGCTCGACAAAGACACATTCGTCGTTCTTGCCTGATAGTACTAAAGAGAAGCATCACACTGCAACATCACTTAAAACAAGTCCAAACTAAGAATGATATATTCAAAAACCATCTTGGATCCATCTATCTGTAAGTCTTTAAGTGGAAATCAAACCAATTAAATTGATAGAACAACAAGAATCAACAAAATCCTTGCCACATGTTCCATGAAAATCTCTTTGGTACCCTCCTCCACTGCCCAGATCTAATGTCAATGAAGAAAGTTTATCAAAACATGTCACTGGAGATGTGTTGGTGTACATGCACTTAGACTAGCTGTGTTGGTGTACATGCACCTAGATTAGCTCCAGTTTACTTATTGCTTGCATGTGGCACATGTACACATTAACATAAGATAAAGCACACTTAGCTTTAGTTAGCTTTAGTTATTGCATGTACAACTAAGCTTAACTTAGTTGCTTTTATGTATTTATTCTTAAACTAATATTGTAGAATTAATTTTTTTTTCTTTTCTCAATTCTTGCTCGCTTCCTTCCTTCTCCTACAAGCTTGTTTATTGTTTTGTAGATCTAGATCTGTGTATCTCAAAAATCTTACATGGTATCAAAGCATTGGGATTTGTAATCAGTGCACAAGCAATTTTATTTGTAGGTTCAAAAGATTGAAGCAACAACAAAGAATGGAGTCTAAATTGGAGTTTCCACAATCGGCAATTCTCACTCCATATAATTATTTCGAATGGAAGCCAAAGATTCAACTTCATCTCAGAAGTAGAGGCTTATTTCGAATAACCATGGAAACGGAAGTTAAACCAACATCAGCAATGGAGAAAACAAGATATTTCAATCGCATGGACGAGGCCTTCGGCATCCTATGTTTATCTATTTCTCTGGAACTGCTATTTCATGTTGAATCATGTTCAACTCCAAATGAAGTATGGAAAATTTTGGAAGGACTGTTTGGAAAACAAGATGAAATGCAAGGTCACATTCTCGAAAATGAGTTAAACTCATTAGATCCGAGAAACTTTGAGAACATTCAAGATTTTTTCACAAGGTATAAAGCCTTGTTGGTTCAGCTGAAAGGATGCGGGATCGACAAATCCAAGCAATAAAATCAGTTGATTCTTTCCATTTTATCAAAACTTGGTCCAGAGTATGTAGTATTCGTCTCTACATTCCACATAGTCAGATCTGCAACTGGTGCAGCTTGGAAGATGCCCTCACTGGATTATTTTATTCAGTCTTTGGTGCATGAGCAAGATAAGCTCATCAAAATGGGCATACTTAAAAATTCCAAAGTGCATGCAAAAGGAAAGGCAAATTCCAAAGACCATCAGAAAGGAAAAGGGAAGAAAGATCCTTATCCAAGAAAGGGAGGACATCCCAAACCCCCTGATGGATCATCTGGCTCAAAGGAAAGGAAAGGAATGAAAGGGCAATCAATGTGCAATTATTGCCACCGTGGTTTTCATCCTGAATCTGCATGCATGAAGAAGACTATAGATCTTATGGCGCAGACACTCCAGCAACACAATCTTGGAGACCACATTCCTGAGAATGCTAAGAAGAAGTCTGGAGAAAAAGCACCAGACCCAAAAGGTAAAGGGCATGCTTTGATTGCTCTTCATTCCTCACCACAAGAATAGATCATCGATTCAGGAGCTTCACATCATATGGCTTCTTCAAAGGAATCCTTTTCTTCTCTACATGCATACTCAGGTCCTCCCATTCTCATGGGGGATAATTCTTCAGTTGCAGCAACTGGACAAGGAAGAGTGCAATTCGAAGATGGAAGTTTTGAAAATGTCTTGCATATTCCAAGGCTTTCTGTGAATCTTCTCTCAGTGTATCAGATGACACACACAGGCAACGGAAGGAAAGTGGAATTTACCCCAGATTCCGTGAGCATTTATGACATGCAAACCAATTTGAAGATTGCATCTGGCAAGGTAAATGATCAATCTCGTCTGTATACATTTTCTGATTTTGTTCCTCAATCAGATTCTATTTTGCTACTTACGCATGCAAATGAAGAAAGTAGGATTTGCCACGAGAGATTTGGGCACTTGAATTTTAGATATATGCAACAGTTTAGAAAGCAAGGATGGTCAAAGGATTGCCAACCATTGAAATTTCAGATGGTGTTTGTAATGGATGTGCTCTT
>APFE030255284.1:0-16512 GCA_000404065.3 Pinus taeda
GAATTGTTCATTTATGTAATGTAAAGGAGGTTGCCCCCTCGAAGAGGCTGAATTCTAAGGCGTTGATCTATCTTTTCTATCTTTTCTTGAGCTGGTTTCATAACATGGCTAAATCTTTTAGTTTCGAGTCTAGTTTGGTCAAAGCAATTTTTGGTTTTTCAGTCAAATTCTCAAAATTTTGTGTCAGAATAATGACTCCATCGCCCAATGGATGAAAGCATTGTCTAGCTCTTACAGAGATCTGCGGTTCTTGGCATCTCCAATGAGCTACCATCCCCATTGGAGCCAATGTTAGAGTCGGTCTAGTTATCCCTCCATCAAAGATCAAAGATCTTTTGCATTTCATGTTTAGGTGTCCCATCCGTTTTGATCAGTTGCATTTCATTAGGCATGCCATACCTCTGATGGAGCGTTTTGTGTCACTCATTCCCCTCGTTCTTGGCACTGTTGGTTCAGTCCTATTCATTAAAATAAGTCTTCGAAAGTCATTTACAATCATGTTTTAAATTTTTAGGTCTTAGGTCTAGGGTTGAGTCAATTTTGCCTTGAAAAGTCTTAGAAACTGAGCAGGCCAGAGGGATCTCTTCGATAGATCATCACTTTAATAATTTTCATCATTGTACCACTAAATTAGGAATTCTCTTCAAAACTCAGTTTTGAAGATAAGTCGCCACCTCATTTTTGTAAAAATTGTAAAAATTTTCAGTTCTTCAATTGTTCAAGTGCAGCCTTGGTCTCCTTTGCCGAAGCATATCAGAGCTATCCCTGCAAAAAATTATCAGAGAAAATCATTATTTCAACCTATTTTAAGAAAGAAACCAAAAAGGTCAGAGCCTATTAATTTTGAAAAAGTGTCAACAACCAAACATAAGAAAATGGGTTTTGGGTTAAGAAAAAATCAACAAGGAGTCTATATGAAGATATTTCTCCTCATTTGCAACCCATTCCACATTCCAAGAGCAGAGAGCATTGTTCTAAGGCGATTTTATGAGTTTTTGAGCAACTTGGGCCGTTTCCAGGGCACGCGGTGCATCAGGTCAGGCGCGCAGCACATCAGTGGCACGCGGCACGTCAGGCAACATTTTCCAGTGCAATTTAACACGCGCGCGGTGCATCAGGGGCGCGCGGCACGTTGGGTGAGGCGCGTGGCGCACAGGAGTTTATTCCTGAACTTTGCCTAGAAACCACTCAAAACACCTCTTCTCACGCATCAATTCACAAGTAGGATTACATCACGGCTTGTTCTTGGTTTTTAGATGGTTTATGTAAAGAAATTATGCTATACTTGCCATGAAAAACCAAGTGTAAAAACCCTCCTTGTTCATCAATTTGTTGTAAGGATTTAAATGCCAAGTTTGCTGTAGGGTTTTCAAAAGTCATTGTTTCCAAGGTTTTCCTATTCCCTTTGTTTCCCATCCCCTATTTTCACCAATATTTTTCCAATAATTCCTCATAAAAACCCTACACTATCCTTCCTCAAAATCCTAATCCCTCCCTTCTACTACAAACATACAATCCCTACCTCATCCCAAAACCCTAAAATTTCAAGATTTTCCATGCCCCTTCCTTTCCCTAATTTCCTTGTTTTATTTCCATTGTTCCCATTTCCCTAATGTTCTCCCTCTCCTAACAATTTCCTTGTACATTTATGTCCCCTTGGTCACAACATTTTGAGAAAAAGAAAAAGGTCTATAGTCATTTTTGTACACAATTCTATATCAACATATATATATTCCAGCTACCTTGTTTTTAAAGAACATGTCAGAGACCGAGTCAGTATATGAGCAGGATTATGAGATTGAATCTACACCGGAGGTCAATGTGCCTAATGTGCCACGGAGGTATCACAAAGGTGGAAAAAGTGGACAGCATGTTAGGGAGGAGCCTACTTCTTTGGTTCAATTGCAAGCTTGCCGGGTTGCAATGGATTGTTTTCGGCGCCAAGCTTGTTACCAATATTGTGAGATAATCTCACAAACTCAGCATCATCGGGAGCTGGTCCATCTATTTGTCCTTAACCTACAGGATGGTCATGTAAACCTTGCCATAGTGGATTTCAATTTGTCACCCGACACTATTGCTCAGGCCACTGGGATACCAAATGTGGGGGAGGAATGGAGTAAACGCTAGATGCTGGACAGGTATTACTATGAGCCATATATCAAGCCTAGATATATCAGATACTTCAGTGCAGCCTTTCCTTTCATATTTCTGAAAGATGAGTTTGCACTGTTTATGAAACTCATCATTCAGTATTTCAGCTGTGAGGGCAGATTCTCACATCTCTATGTGTAACATGTTTGTTTGTTGATGAATTTCACACAGGTACGTCTGATGAACATTCCATTTTTCATGTGTCGAAACATAGAGAGGATGGTGCCTTTAGTACAGAGGAAGAGCCCGACACATCAGCACAGGAGCATACATCACTATGCCTTGATCAAAATCATAGTGATGCATCAGTTGGCATAGCAGGGTATTGCTTGGGAGGATTTCGTCTCCCGTGATTTCTTTTCCGCGCTACAGCCTCCTCCAAAGATAGTTCATGATGAGGGAGGGCCTTCACAGTAGTTTGACATTCCTGAGACCGAGCATGTTGATGCTCCAGTATATGTGACATATCAGAAAGGCCCCAGGGCCTTATTTGCAGCCACAAGGCGAGTATTATGTCCACCCGGGGTGGAAGGGGTCTCGTTGACATCATCAGCAGAGCGAGTATTATCTCCACATCATGTGGAAGGGGTCTCGCCTCCATCTTTAGCATAGGTCCAAATTCAGGATAGGGGCAAGAGACCCATGGTTGATGAGGGTGCTTCAGGAGGTCAGGATATGGGTATCATTGATGTGATGCTAGCTTACCTAACTTGGAGCTCAAGGAGATCATCCGAGAGCAAAGGGCCAAGAATGAGCCACTGCAAAAGAAATTGCAGATGGCTAAATGGGTGATCAACTACTTGGAGCAACGCAATAAACAGCTGGAAGATGAGCATGAACTTTATGAGCTGCGAAAGATTCGGGAAGACCGGGAATTGGCTTGAAGAAGACGCGGTGATTTGACACCTATTGATTTAGAATCAATGCTCATCTGGGTGAACACTCATTTGGAGAAGTTGTTGGTGAAGGCAAACAGGGAGAAAGACATGGTTCGCCACATGAAGACTCACTATTGGGCTCGCATGCATGTTTGCAAAGCGAGAATGAAGATCCTCAAGAGGCGTTTGAGCAAAGCGCAAAAATAATGCAAAAGGCCTCATCTGCTTCATGTTTTGGCCGAGGCTTCATTATTTGAACATGATACATGATGGAGGGTCTTCACTCCAAATTTGGGCAAATTTGGAGAAAATTTGTCGTTTCAAAATTTTTGGCTTGCGAAACAGGTTTTTTAGCTCTACGCGTAGTGCGTGACCCATAAGATGGGGAGGTCCAAATCATATATGGCTTATATATTTGGATTTTTCATGATGAAATACACATTCTCAGCCATTTCCAAGGCATTTCATCAAGTTTTTGGTGATCAAAAGCTCAAAAACATCATGAAAATCACCTTTCTGCCACTTTTTGCACCAGCAGGAAGTACTTCTGGGAGAATCCACTTTTGTAGGGTCAAATGGAGACCAAATTGGACAATTCCACTTGGGTTGGAAATTAGACATCTCGTTCTTTCCAACAAGCCAGCCTGAGCTCAATTTGGATGTCAGGAAGTTCCCAAAATGCAGGTGGAAAGGCGCGCGGCGCACAGGGCTCACGCGCACGGCGCACAGGGTTTTTCGACACAGTTTTTGTCCTCAGCTCAGCAAATCAAGCCAGTTTGACCATTTTTGACTTGTGATGGGATTTTTCACCCTTCTTGATGTAATTATTCTAATTTTATGTTGTTTTGACACTTATTTACCTATTCTAAATGATTCATTCATAAAATAGCAAAAATGTAATGAATGAATTGGATTCCTAGCTTATAGAGGCAAGTTGTTTTTACTACCTAGATTGTAGTGCTTAGTTTAGAATTGGTTGAAACAGGTCGTAGGATGGTGAGCTTGAACCCTAGAGGCAAGGGAATGATTTGGCTTGCCTATATTATGTATTTTCTTAGTCATTTTCAAGGTTGGACTCTTGGGAATAGCTTGACACTATATTGTACATATCTTATCTGCATTTTGGCAAAGGAAAGACCAGCGTTTTGCAGCACTATTTGGGATTCATGTGGCTTTATGTGTTGATGGTGTGTTTCTCTCAATACTTGTAAGTTGTTTTTTGTGTACCAATTTCTTTATTTAATCTACTGTAATTAAATAAATGAAGTGTTAAGATAGAATCCATGAACTTGCTATGCTCTGCCTTTAAATTTGTTTAATTTTCTATGTTTTCTTCAATTTAAGGAGAATCCTTGAGACTTCCTTGCTCTCCTTAGCTCCTGACCAGTCTGATATATCCATCTCACCTGTTTTAATGCATCAAAACAATCGCCTATCTTGCCCCAAGTAGACCTCTGCAAAAGTTGTGCCTTATCCCCGCACCCAAAATTGCCTTTCCCTTGAATTCAACAAAACCTCAAAAACTCAATTTCACAGTCTTTGTACTTCATACGTAGCGTAAAATTAGTCATCAATTCAGTCATCTCGACCTCATTGATTATCTTTTGCCGAGATTGACCCGGAGAGAGCCCTCTCCTGTCCACATAGGGCTAGCTACAAGGTTGAGCATGGTTTGATGTGGCCTTGAGTTCTACCTTATTTCAGACTAAGGTAGATTTGAGCGCTAACAAAACCTAAGTACCCTTGTAAGATATGTGATGGTGACCATCTTACTCATTTGTGTCCTAGTATTCTAGACATACAGAGGATATGGTCCAAGTCTAAAAGTTCTTCTACTCCTGAATCTGTTATGGTTTCTCAACAGTCTCATCAACCATTGGTTGATTATGTGGTTGAGCTACTAAAATCTATGGCTGATCACATTCCTCTTTTGGGGGGTTAAGTGCCTAACAATATTGCTTCTTTTATTTCTAGTATAGAGTCTTCTGGTATAGGGGGAAATCTGAGTTCTTTGAATGCTCCCCCTCCAAGTTCTAGGAGTGTCTCTTTTCATTGGGATAGTCTTGTCAAACCTCATCTTCCTTTTGTTGCACCTTTCCAAATAAAGGTTAGAGTTATTTCAACAAGCATCTACTGATGTATGTTGAATGAAGGATCCTCTGCAAGTATTATATCCTCCTTGACTTCGAAATCTTTAGGTTCTACAAAGTTGTTGACAACTAATAGTTAGTTGTTAACCTATGATAGAAGACCTGGTGAATCTATTGGTGTTCTTCCTCAATTGCCTATTACCTTAGGTGGGAAGACTATTTTTATCGATATGATAATGGTTGATCACCCTTTGGACTTTAATATGCTATTTAGATGTGATTTTTTCTATGTTATGAATGTTCTGGTGTCTTCACTCTTTCGAATAATGTGTTTCCCCCATAACAAAAATATTGTCACTATTGATTAGCTTGCATCTCATAATCATCACCCTAATTCGAATTTACTATAGAATACCCCTAGGTTTGTTTCGAGTGTTCATATAGACACTACCCCACCATGGGTGAACTATGTGGCATTGAATCCTCAATATTCAATTGCAACGATCCCTTGAACTATTATTCTCCTTATTGGGATTAGGTCCTCACACTTGACTGAGAGGTTCTTCCTATAGGGACATGGGACCCGTTAATTCCCTCTTTTGATCCTTCTAGTTCTCATTATTTCTTGGAATTTGATTTTCCTTCATAGGAGGAACTCTTTGAAGGCATTAGTTTTAATTACCAGAGTCGTTAGCTTGAGCCCTGCAAGGGGTTTGTCCCAAAGAACTATTATACATAAGCCGCAAGGATGCGTGGTTCCTTGTACCATATTGTATATATAAGAACTTGGAAGTTTTCTCCTTTGGAATTTTTTATGGTTGATCCACTCTAACAAGTATTGGTTCTCGAAACTAGCATATAGGTTAGGTTTTTCACCTACATTGTGCATTAATCAGTTTCCTTTTCTATTTTAGCCTTACGATCGACCCCACCAAGATATGATCCATAACCTTCTCATTACTTAGAAGTCTCATGATTTGTGTGGTATAGCCTACCTTATGATGGGTGCCCTAGATAGTACCTTCTTGTCACATACCATCTTGAATTTTTATTCTTAGGTTGAGGAGTCCTCTTTAGTCCCTCCATGACTTGTGCAATTGAAGCCTCATTCCTCTACTTCTTCACTATTTTATGTCTTTATACCATAGAGGCTCCTTTCTGTTGATTTGTACTACTGCATTGCATATTGACTATTTGCACCTTTTGGCCTTAAGCTGGCTTCACTTGGACTTGTGTTTAAGACACTTTTCAACCATTTCCTCTGCAAAATAAACCTTTTAATCACTTAGCCATTGTGACATGATGCACCCTTTTACCTGTGGAAAGGGCATTCCTCTGAATGTCCTTAACCAGTTTTGCCACCTTGCATTGAGCATAGGAATGTTCCCCTCCCAGGAACTAGAGCATCTATTTTTTTGACACTTTTTCTTTCTAATGTACTATAGCATTATTTTATTCTTTTTCAAGCCTTGTATAAAATAAAAATACAAAAAAAATTATATATTCCAAAAGGAGTTGGAGCGGGACATTATTTCCATATTTGATGGCAACTAGAGTTAGTTGTGTCGCCCTTGAAAAAGGCACTCAAAAGTAAGTCTTTCCTCCATTGGGATGGGCTTTAGTTTGACTTAGGAGAGCCTTAACATTGTTATTGAGTTAGTAATCCTCCAATTGTTCACCTCTTTCAATCATATGGAGAGTTTTCTTATGCCTCTTGCATGACGAACTTATAAAAAGTTATCATATGTTGCCATGTAGTCACAGTTGAGTTGTGCTTTTGTTCAAGGAATGTAAACCTAAGTCAACCTCTCTAAAGTGTCCCTTGACCTATCTTTCAGTCGGCCATACTTAGTTGTCAGCATCATGTTCATTATCACATCAAATATATTGGTCCTTTGCTCATGCCAGTATGAAAAGTTCTCCATCGACTTCTTGCTAGCTGGTCTTGCTCTTATTGACTTCGACAAATTTCTCTAAGAGAAGATCTAGATCCGTACCCTGGCAATATTTTCATTATTGATAGGTGACCTTGTGCTCAACATCTATCATTATCATGGGTCTTTGACTGAGTGGTTTCCCTTGTGTTTTACATTAGCTTTCATATCACACATTGGTTTTTGTGTACTATTCAATTTCCATTTGACCCTATTGGAGGATTCCTCACCTCTATGTCAGCTTTGATTATTGCGTGGTTTAGAGGGTTTCTGTCATGCAATAGCCACATCTTGTGTATGCCAGAAATGTGCTTCGGTTGGGTTACTACATCTTTTTCATATGATTCCTTCCATATTATTGGCCTATGGGTTACACTCATGCTAGATTGATGAAGTATGCCTTAATTCCTTCCTTCTAGTAGATCTTTCCGCATAAACTTTAGCCCATTACTTTAGGAGAGAGATATAGAGTCCATTTGACAGTACCTTAAGGTTTGTAGTCATTAATGGAAGATTCCTTTGCTATCGATAGTGGGAAAACATCATTGTATCCTAATTGATAGATTCTTCCAAGTGTTCAACTACATATCATTTATTCGCACTTTTTAGATTGTACTAGGTACCTTGACTGTCATCATCATTATCGGTGAGTAGCCTCACATTTTTTAATTGTATACATTAATGACCAGTAATCAAATGATTTCTCACATGGTTGACTTCATATCATTTATTCCCATCATGTAGAAATGTACCACGGCAGTTGGTGAAGAGCTCGGGTTTGCATTAGCATGTCTTGGTTCACTTGTGAGTTGTCTCTCTTTCTGCTAGTTGATACCATCAACCTTATCTATTGCAGTTATATACAACAACATCTTATATGTTGGTACTCGAGTTGTAGTGTAGTATCATTTATTCCATCACGTTCACTTGGTAATATTTGGATCAATGTCTTGACTTCGGTGATTAGCTTCATACTTTAGCATCATTGATCAACTCTTTATGTGTGATATTTAGATATGTAATTTCTTGATTATGATCAGATGATCCATTATGTATTTTCAGTTCCTTTATACTTGTATACAAATTGGATCCGCTTCTGTACATGACATGTAGACATTCTTTACTATTTCTGAGCATGAGTATGCCCGCCTCAAACAGTAGTTTCTTTCTGATCTCTTTCACTGGCTTGGTAGGTTGAATTATGGTGAACTCATCCTCTATCTCAACATGATTTTTTCTATAGACTTAATACATTTCAACCATCATGTACCCCTTCTGATGTCATATATTAGGGTGCGTCTGTTATAGCACCATTTTCCACTCTTGGTAGATCTGATGTTCTGATTATGGCCTAGGGAAACCCTTCCTTCCAGTCTTGGTCCAAAATATAAAAGAAATGTTTTATTCCCTATATGCTAATTTTCCCTATGATAAAAATGTGTATACGTGGGTCAGCATATAACCAACCCGCGTACATATGTTAAAACACTTTAAAAAAATTTCCTTAATTTCGGGTGGAGTTCATGAGTTTTACCTATTACTCACCTCCTATTGCCTTTTGCCCAACTGTTTCCCAACTAAAAAAGCTAATTTCGAGAAGAATAAATAAAATTGCATGGGAAGGCCTTAAGGGAGAAGATATGAGATATTGATACTATAGAGATATTATCCCTGATCAAGTGTTACGAAATGCCTATGCCTCTTGCACTCCCCAAAGCTTCAGGAAACCCTTGTTTCCTTGTTAGAGATATCCTTCATCTTTCTTGAAGATATCCTTGTATTGGTGATGGAGGAAGATTGTTGAGGCTGGGAAAGGACGAATCTGGAGGATGGTTCTACTTGGAGCCAGAGAAGGAATCAAGTCATATTTCTCCACTACTTGTAGCTAATTTCAATAAAGGAATGTTGTTCAGTTTTCGATATTAAATGTGTTTATGCATCTATTTATATTGTAATTCACTTATTAATCTTACATTGATTCATAATTGTTCATTCATTTATATGATTTAGAGTTAATATCATGAACACGCTTTACATTTGTATTATTGTATATGTTTCATTTGAATAATTTTCAGGTTTCGAAGATATCAAGAGAAGCTGATGGTTTTCACCCTATGGGATCTACTCAAACGTATGACTCCCAGGTAAGGACAATCTAAAATAATTTAGTAGAATAAGGATTTAGGTTGATTGGTTGAGCATTTATTTTTGTGGTTTTCCCTCAGCTATGTTGGGGTCCTCAACCCACGAACCTAAGGTGGTCTCACCTGCAACATTATGTGAATGAGAAATTTTAACTTCTGTTATAATGATGAAGAACAATTAATCATTGTATGTTTTACACATTAAAGCTAAGTTATGCTTCTCGATACTCGATATTACATCCTTGACACTGTACTCATTATTCAATCATATTAACATTAAGGGTTGGTACTTATTGATGACGGGGAGGCGTTGTCTTCCCAGAATGGTTTCTATGGATTTGGTTATTCTTGTGTCTATTCTAGGCCTATAATCAGTCTACATGGTCTTCATATGAAGTAGATAGAAAAATATTTATTAAATGACTAAAGATCTCTAAAAAAATCATTTAGCTATTAGACCTTGTTTTATAAATTCACAAGTTAACGAAGGTTAGTGTTGGTCTATATATATACGTATATATTGATAGATGGCCAAGATTTTGTTAATATCATAAGGGATAATGTCCTACTTCAACTATGCATTATGTGTTTGTAGATTGGCTTGGGTTGAGGCTTAATTAAGCTCAATAGAGAATATATATATATATATATATATATATATATATATATATATATATATATATAGATATATATATAAAACACATATATACATACATGGACATACAAAGAGTAAGGGCCTTCACCCCATTGTTAATATTAGAATGGAAGCACTGAAGGCTTTGATAAAGGCCTAGTTACATATATATTATATATAATATATATATATATATATATATATATAATATATATATAATTATATATATATATTATATATATATAATACATTAGCATGAGGGCTAAATATTCTAAACTTTATAAGGAAATGGGGCCTCAAGCATTATCAAATCATATGGAAAAGTTCTAGAACCAAGTGTCAAAAACTCTTATGAAAACAATGGAAGAGGTTGATCATTTATTAGACAATGAAAACTCAATAGAAAATCCTACCTGCTAGGTTAGAAAGGGGATGGAGGTTTCATGTTTAAGTCATGATCGTTTGTCAAGCACAGTGGAAATTTATGGGAACCATGATAGTAGACCCACCCTTTTCCATGTTTCTAAGTAGTGGGGTGTCTTCATTTAAATCTGAGACCTTGGTTAACTAGGCCTTCGAAGTAATAGGATGAGGGGTAAGGTTGAAAACTACAAAATAACTAAGTCCTTAGTATAGGGCCATGAACACCCACATTCAATATAATTAAAGTTCATAAATTACAAAGTGTTGTGACCCTTGAGGGACCCATGGCCACTTGTCGAATGGTGTGTTCTAAGGGTGACATGATCACACATGGAACCCAAATTCAATCATTTTGTGTTGCAAGGTGGGATGAAAATGAGTGGCATGTGATACTCTTATAGGAGGCCACATGGAAGTAATGGCTTAAGCGTGACATGGGTGTAACCTCACCATAGCATCTTCAAAGCATTATTGATGCATTTTTCCTAGGATTTATGTCATGGGATGAGAATTGAAATTCCTTCAATTAACACATAGGGATGTCCATCCCTCTCTCTCATACCTTGAAGGCTTTAATTATATGCATTGGAAAGTACACCAAGGATTTTATTCCCAAGGTGATGTGGTAGTGGGGGACCCACCACTACATAATCCATGAGGGATGTGTTATGTCTTTATGGGAAAGGGGTGATTCTCGTAACTATGGGATTGCATGGTTGAGTCAGAAACTAGTACGATGTGGCTGAATCTAGAATGTGACATAATGATGACTTGGGTAGCCACGTGGGTACCACGTGGAGGCCATTTGAGTACTATGTGACATGTTAGGTGGCATGGGAAGGATTGAGAAATCAATATTTAAATGGCCATAAATTTCAATTTGACAACTTGATTGAAGTAAATTTTATATTGTTGGAAATGCCTTGATGTGACAAACACAATAACATTGTCCATTTTAAGTGTCAAAATTTTTTAAAAATGTAAAAAAATGTATACCCCATTTCCATAACTAAAATTGGAGGTTGGGTTATGTTAGGTCCCTATAATACTAGTGTAGCCCCTTATTTATATTGTTATTGTAGCCCGATTATTATTATTGTTGTGCCCATGTAGTCCTCATATTGTTATTATTGTGCCCCATAGAAGTCCACTATTTTTATTGGTGTGCTCGTACATTATTATTGTTCTTTAAGATCTGATTATATTGTGACCCCTTAGACTCCTATATATAAAAAGGAGGCTTTTTCATTTCAATCATCCAGGAACTGTTTATTTGTATAATGTAAAGGATTTTTCCCCGTCAAAGAAGATAAATTTTAAGGCGTTGATCTATCTATTTTTGATTTGGTTGCATAACAGCTGGTATAAGGGATTTGGATTCAAGGGTTTCGTTGCTTGAAAGATGTCCTCATGGAATTTTTTCTATAACTTGTTTTCTATGAAGCTTCAAAAGATGGAATTGCAACCACGTGGATTCAAAATCTTGGTGGACTTTGTCTACAAATTTCAAATCTTGCCTCACTATAATTCTGAAGATATGATCCGATGAAGTTATGGTTTTTGCAAGCTCCATAATTCCATCTCAAATAGTTTACCTAGGGCAAAATAGCATAACTTTATTTATAAGAATATACCTTGAATCTCATCAAACATTACAGAAATAGGATGAAATCTAGTCTTTTGGGTATCATTTTCTAGGCTAAAGGTCAAAACAATGACATGTGGCAATCCATACAAGTTAGCTCTCTTTAACCAATCTATAATCTCGTCATCATGGGATGCTGGGAATAATGCTTTCTTGACGAATCCAATCTTGTTCTGAGTTGTTGGGTTTGCAAGAAGACATAGAGGGCTACTATAGGAAGGAATTTCAAATCTTGAATATTCGTGATTAAAGAGGTATAATAGATGCAATATGTAGCTCCTAAAAAGAAAGAAAAATGTTTGTATCTTTTATATTTTGCATAAATTTCATTTGAAATATTAGTTTAAAGTGATTCAAATAAAATAGTGAAGCATATATACCATTGTGTGGTTAGAAAATACCTCGAAACGAAAAAAAATGGACACACTTAGTAAGAAACTAGAAATCTCTTCTATGACATATGAAGAAGAGTAAGAAATGAAACATTATATATCAAAATTATGAGATCAAGTGAAACAAGTTTTACTCTTACAAAGAATGGAAAAAATGAAATGGAAGCCAAGATGGATGGTTTAAAATCATATATGGAAGGTTTGATGGATGGAATTAAAGCTAATATGGATGGTAGGGAAGCACAAATTAAAGGAAACATGGAAGATTTGAATAATGATTTAAAAGCATACATGGAAGGTTTGGAAACATTGCTACAAGAAACTCTTTCTAAGAGAGAAAAGGTATTAGATGAAACTGATGATGAGAAAAAAAAATTATTAATCATGATTTCATACACTCTAACATTGAATTAAAGACCCACCATATTCCAAAGATTGATATGAGGAAGTTGTAGGAATTTACAGGGTAAGTTCCTCAGACAGAACACCAAAGGACACCGCTCACGAAAAGATCACAGATCAATACACCACTATTTTTGACGTGGTTAAAACCCTCAAAAAGGGAAACAGTCTGCGGCCTGAGCCAACATGACCACTTCAGCCAATTTATTAATAAAATAATGAAAATTTACGTAAGCTTCTCTCGTGAACAGTTAACCTACAAATGGCCCTCCATGCTCTTTAAATAGAGATCATGGACCAATCGGGTGCTAAGCCACGAATCAAGTGTCGATAATAACGAGGAGAGAATGAACCATCAGATCACTACATATCGTGACCGTCGGATTGTAATTTACAAAAGTACATAGTAAAGAAACACACTTTACCTAACTCTATAATAGACCAAGTTATACTTAACTATTCCTATGTGTCAGAATATCCTAACATCCCCCCTTAAGAAGCACTTGGGATAGGATTGAAGGATTTACAAATATGACACAATAGGAGAAGGAAGGAGGCACTAGAGCCTATCCCCCCTTAGTGACAACTTCTTGAACTCCAACCATAAATCGAAGTTTAGTAAACTTCGCCTCTGTGAGAGCCTTTGTAAAGATGTCTGCAACTTGATCATCTATTGAACAATATTTCACTTCAAGAACATGGTCATGAATGAGCTTTCTGATGAAGTGCATGCGTAGTTCAATGTGTTTGCTACGCTGATTCTAGACTGGATCTTTGCATAGTTGAATGGCACTTTAATTATCACACCAAAGTGTAGTCGGATGCTTCTGCTGAAAGCCAAACTCTCATAGGATCTGACGAAGCCACAAGGCTTCCTTACTAGCTTCTACAGCAAAACGATACTCTGCTTCTGCGGAAGAAAGAGAAATGGCACCTTGTTTCTTGCAAGCCCATGTCATAGGTCCTTAACCAAGAGTGAACACATAACCAGCAATAGACTTCCGATCATCAGGGTCACCAGCCTAATCGGAATCAGTGAAACCAACCAATAGAGGAGATGCTTTGGCACTGTAACGAATTCCAAACTGAATTGTACCTCGAACATAACTAAGTATTCTTTTACCTTCTTTCCAATGACTTTCACGTGGGGTTTGCATAAACTGAGCAACAACGCCAACAGCAAAGGAAAGGTCAGGACAAGTATGTGTTAGATACAAAATTTTTCCTACAAGTTGACGGTATAAGGTAGCATCAACTTCTGGGGAAGTACAAGTGACTGAAAGTTTGACTCTAGATTGAAACGGAGAAGGAGCTGGCTTACAATCTTCCATGTGAAAATGGCGTAGAAGATCACAGGCATACTTGGATTGGGAGAGGGAAATACCTTCCTTGGATTGCAAGACTTGCAGACCGAGAAAATAATGTAAGTGTCCTAAGTCTGTCATTTCAAACTTCTTTTTAAGGTTGGACTTCACATGGTTGATAAGGTTGGGATCACTACGAGTGAGGATAAGATCATCAACATAAAGAACAAGAATGATAAGAGACTCGCCCACTTTCTTGGTGTAGACAGTATTGTCAGAATGACACCTAGAAAAGCCAGATTCTAAAAGAATGCTATCCATTTTTGCATACCAAGCCCGAGGAGCTTGCTTGAGACCATAAAGGGATTTCTTAAGCCGACATACAAGACTAGAGTCTGATTGGATAAACCCAATAGATTGTTCCATATAGATTTCTTCATGCAAGTCCCCATGCAAGAAGGTGGATTTAACATCCATCTGATGGGCTTCCCATTTGAAAGAGGCAGCAAGGGAAAGAAAAAGGCGGACAGAGTTCATTTTGGCAACAGGGGAGAAGGTTTCAGTATAGTCAATGCCTTCAACTTGTGAAAAGCCCTTAGCAACTAAACGGGCTTTATGTTTATCAACTTTCCCATCTGGTCCATACTTGGTTCTGTAAACCCATTTGCATCTAACAAGTTTTCGTCGCTTTGGTAGAGGAACAAGATCCCACATATTGTTTGCCAATAATGAAAGATATTCTTCATTCATAGTTATGTCCAAATCTGGATGGCCTGAAGCTTCTGCAAAGGTGTCAGGATCATAATTTGGTGAGACTTGAGCCAGTAAAGAAGAGGCTCTTTCGAACTGAGAACGTGTACGGTGATGATCTGTAGGATCACCGATAAGGCCACCTGCTGCATCCCGAGTATCATCGACCCATTTTGGAAGTGAAGGAGCTGAAGGAGGATCTTGAGAAGGTGGGGGAGGATTGTCGTCCTCACTTTCCTCATCTGAAGAAGAAATATGTTCAAAAGTAGAAGAGATAGAGAGAGGTGGCACATTCACCAAACTAGGCTTGTAGGCCGATATATTTTCATCAAACTTTACATATCTTCTAATGATAACATTTTTGGACTTAAATGGAATCAGTCTATATCCTTTGACATATTCAGAATATCCAACAAAAATACATTTTTCACTCTTAGGTTCTAAAGCTTTATGTTTCTCATCTGGAATATGGGCCCATGCTTCACTTCCAAAAACACGAAAGTGACTCACATCTCGTTTAATTGAGCTCCATGCTTCTTCTGGAGTGATATTTAAAACCTTAGTAGGAGTGTGATTTATTATGTAATTTGCATAGTTAATTGCTTCTGCCCAATAATTAAGACTAAGTCCTTTAGATTGAAGCATATAATTAGCCATTTCCTTTAAGGTGCAATTCTTCCTTTCAGGTACACCATTTTGTTGTGGAGTAGATGGAACAGTATGTTGCATTTGAATTCCATTCTCAGTGCAAAATTTGATGAAGTTTTTTTTAACATATTCTTTGCCATTATCAGATCTTAGCTTAAGAATTTGATGTCCAGATTGTTTTTCAACAAAGGCCTTAAAGGCCAAGAATTTGTTAAATACTTCACTCTTGAGTTTTAAGAAGTATACCCAAGTGCGTCTGGAGAAATCATCAATGAAAGTTAAGAAATACTTGTAGCCAAAGAAAGAAACAACTGGAAGTGGACCACATAAATCACTATGCACAAGCTGTAGAGGGGCTGAGGCGTGCCAAGAGGCACGTTTTTCAAAATTGTCCCAATGATGTTTTCCGAGTACACATTCGGAACAAACACCATCTCTGCAAGATACCAATGGAAGACTTGTCACCATATTTTCTTTACATAGATTCTGAAGGGAGCAATAGTTTAAGTGACCAAATCGCTCATGCCAAAGTTTGCTCACTTCATCATTATGAGCAACAAATACTGAGGGAAGGTTTGATGACCCAAAGTTGTGAAAATTATACAACCTTGTAGAATCATCAACAATGCCAGTAGCTAAACTCTCTCTAGGATCCTTTAGGTCCTTAATTACAACATCGTGAGATGAAAATTCAACGATTTTACCTTCACCTGAATGAGTTATCTGATATACAGATAGAAGGTTGCAGGATAAGGTTGGAACACATAATACCTCATTAAATTGACCATTGTCTATATGAATAGTTCTAGTCCCTACAACACTAAAAGATCTATCATCACAAACATATATATTTTTGGTGTTACAATCATTTAAAGAAGAAAACATGGCTTTGTTTTTGGCCATGTGATAAGAAGCTCCAGAATCAATGAGCCAGTCATGAGAATGAGAGGAAGAAGATACATTTAGTGCATAGCCAGACCAAGATGCTTGGCAACCACATGTAGAAAGTGCCATTCTTGAAGATGAATTTGAAGAGTGCTCCAAATGGATGTTATGCTTCTTCATTGTTGCTTCCAAGGCTTCCATCTTCTTAAAGCATTTAGATTCTAAGTGG
>APFE030255284.1:17493-39704 GCA_000404065.3 Pinus taeda
ACACAGAGTAGGCTGGTCCCAACTTAGTAAGAATGGAATAGATAAGGTTATTATCTTCTTTCTTAACCTTAACACCTTCCAAGAGAATTCTAAGGGTCTTGAACTTGGATAAAAAATATTCAATGCAAGAAAAATTATTGGGGTCCAATGTAAGCAACTCATTTTCAAGTTGATGGGCTCTAAGTTCATTTTTTATTCCAAAAACTTTAGTAAGCTGCTTCAATGCTTCATCACGAGTATCAAGTTCTATAATATGGAATCTAAGATCTGGAGAAATAAACATCCCTATCAACCCACGTGCTTGATCTTGCCTATTTTCCCATTTAGCTGCCTTATCTTCATCTTTCAGTTTGGTTTCTTGGCCTGTGGCTATTCTGTAAAGACCTTTACTTCTAAGTAAATCCACAATGTAGGACCACCATTGGAAGTAGTTGGTGCTGTCAAGAATAACTTGGCATGGAATTTCCATTTTAACAGGAGTTGAAGCTATATATGCTGAAACTAAGTGCTCCAATGGAAAGATCTCGAAAAATTAGGCTGGTTCAAAAAACACGGCTCTGAAAATGACTTCCAGATGAAGAAGTTATGGCTTTTTGAATAAAAGTTGATGAAGGCGCCGACGAAGTGCAGGAATGTGCAGAAATGAAAACAAACGCCCCTTTTCCAACAAAAAGGAGATTTGAACCCAAGACCTCTACTCTCATAAATTAGCTTTGAACCAAGTGAGGTAATCAAAAAGTTTTAGAGAGAGAGAGAGAGGGGGGGGTGGAGGGTGGGACTTTGTCTTTTTTTTGGTCACTGAAGCTTTGGATTGCGTGCTTGCTTGAGAAAGCTCTTTTTCTCCCTACAAAACAAAAATACGAAACCAAACATGGACATACAAAAAAAAACGAACCTTACAGCTTAAAGTTAGCTTTACCCGGAAACTAAATATTTTCCTCAATGTTTCTGATTTTCCGAGATCACACTAAGGCGTAGCGGAAAAGAGCATACACATGAGAAAAATCCTTCCTTTCTGTTTCTGATTTGTCCAGATCATAAAGAGTCGTAGGGAAAAGAGAATATGGAAAAATGAAAGGTATAGATCTTGTAATAAAAAAGAAGCTAAATAAACCGAAATAATAAACAGAGAGAAAAATAACGAGAAACTGCAAAAAACACTGTATGCCTCCATATCTTAAAAATGACGTAGCTAGGGCACAGATGCTCCTAAAACAACAGAGCAGTCCTCTTAGCCCGAAAGCAGTCAGAAACAACAGATATAGGAAACGACAGTCGGATGTAGTTCTACCGGCTTCATATTTGGATCACCAACGGACGCGACCCTCAAATAGCTCTGATACCATGTAGGAATTTACAGGGTAAGTTCCTCAGATAGAACACCAAAGGACACCGCTCACAAACAGATCACAGATCAATATACTAGTATTTTTGACGTGCTTAAAACCCTCAAAGAGGAAAACAATCCATGGCCTGAGCCAACGCAGCCACTTCAGGCAATTTACTAATAAAAGAATGAAAATTTACATAAGCTTCTCTCGTGCACCGTTAACCTACAAATGACCCTCCATGCTCTTTAAATAGAGATCATGGACCAATCGGGTGTCAAGCCACAGATCAAGTGTCGGTAATACCAAGGAGAGAATGAACCCTCGAATCACTACATATCGTGACCGTCAGATTGTAAGTTACAAAAGTACATAGTAAAGAAACACACTTTACCTAACTCTATACTAGACCAAGTTATACTTAACTATTCCTATGTGTCAGAATATCCTAACAGAAGTTTGATGGTAAGGATCTGGTAGGATGGATAGTACACATGGATCAATATTTTGATCTACATAATGTGCAACACAGAAAAAAGGTATGAGTTGAAACTTTATATTTAGAACCCAATCAGTTTTTATGGTATCGATGGCTTTGTTCTCGTAAACCATTTGTGACTTGGTCAATTTTTATAGATGAAGTGATAGCACATTATGAGGATACAACGAGTAACACCTTCTTTAGCCAATTGATAAATCTCAAACAAAAAGGTTCAATGGCAGAGCATATTGAGGACTTCAAAAAATTGAATATAAGGGTAAATGATATTCTAGAGGAGCATAATATTGATGTCTTCATAGGGATTTTAAAGAATAACATCCAAAATTAGTTTTTCCTCTCTAAACCAAATTCATTGGAGAAGGCATTCATGTTGGCAAGAAAAGTTGAAAGAAAAATTATGGCAAAAAGGAAGCCTACCACTAAGAATTATAAAGATGGAAGTGTTGTTTCTCCTAGCCTTTCACAACCGACAAGGTTGATACCACAATAATAGAATAAAATAGAGTAAACGGGATTTGGTACAGTTGTGATAAAAATTACACTAAAGGCCATAAGTGTGCTAAGAAGAAATTATTTTACATAGATTGTGAAGAGGACGAAGAAAAGGAACATGAAACTTCAAAAGAGCACGATATACACTAGGAACCAACTGTAGAGAAAGAAGAAATGAGTCCCACTGTATCTTGTAATGAATTGGCAAGAATTAGCACTCCTTAAAGACTCAATATTGAAGGACATATCAAGAAGAAAAATGTAATAGTGCTAATTGATTCAGATAGTACCCATAATTTTATTCATTGTAAGATAATCAAGGAATTGAACTACTTCCTATACCCAACATTAGAGTGTCAAGTTATGGTTGCAAATGGAGAAAACATTAATTTCTCTATAAAATGCCATAATATCAAGCTAACCATTGGAGAATTTATATTCAATAGCCAAATCCTCTCTATTTCAATGGGTGGTTCCCATGTTGTATAAGGAGTCCAATGGTTACAATCTTTGGGTATGATAGCTTTTAATTTTCAAGAACTTTTCTTCAATTTTTTTTCAAAAGGAAAGAAATTTGAATTAAGGGGTGTCACAAGGTAACTACGAAAGATAATTAACTCTAATGACATGACAAAGCTTCTAAATAAAGAAAAATGGGGCATAATTGCATAATTATGCTCACTAGAGATTCAAACATCAAAATCATCTATTTCTTCATATCTCCAAAAGGTCTTGGACAATCATTCCAAGGTATTTGAGACTCCCAAAGGCCTCCCACCTATTTATGATCATGATCATTTTATTCCTTTTATTCGAGGAAGTGTTCCTCCAAACGCTCAGGTTGTATAGATACCCCTATGCCCAAAAGAGTGAAATTGAACATATGGTTTTAGAAAGTTTAGAGGCCGGTATAATTTAGCCTTGTCAAATTTCTTTTTCTGCTCGAGTAGTATTGGTGCACAAGAAGGATGGGTCGTTCCACATGCGTCTAGATTATAAGGAGTTCAACAAGCGCATTATTAAAGATAAATTTCGAATTCCTGTCATTAATGAGTTATTGGATGAATTACATGGAGAAATTTGTGTCACCAATTTGGATCTTCATTAAGGATATCATCAAATTAGAATGAAGTTGAGTGAAGAAATTTTGGAAACAATATTTAGAACTCATGAGGGTCATTATAAATTTTATTCATTCCTTTTGGCCTTACCAATGCACCTTCTACATTTCAATGTTTGATGCATTCCATTTTCAAACCCTTGCTTACAAAATTTGTGATAGTATGTTTTGATGATATACTAATCTAAAACAAGTCTTGGAAGGATCATGTTCAACATGTTGACAGGGTGCTCAAACTATTTGAGGAGAAAAAATTATACACAAAAAACTCCAAATGTTTCTTTGGAGTACACAAGGTGGAATATTTGGGTCATATTGTATCTCATGAGGGTGTTAAGGTAGACCCTAAAAAAAATTAAATCCATTAAGGAATGGAAAATCCCCACAACCATAAAGCATCTACGAGGATTTATTTGGTTAACGAGGTACTATTTCAACATTTTAAGAATTAAGGGAGAATAGCATCACCTATAACAACATTATTGAAGAAATATGCATTTTCTTGGACTCTAGAAGCAATTAAGGCCTTTTAATATCTTAAAGAGGCAATGTGACAAGCATTGGTCTTAGCTACGCCAATCTTCACAAAAAAAAAATATTGTAGAATGTGATGCCTTAGGAAATAGAATTGGTGTTGCTTTAATGGAACAATGAAGACCAATTTCTTTTGAAAGTCATCCAATCAAAGGAAAGTATTTAAAGAACCTATTTATGAGAAGGAAAGGTTGGAAATACTACATGAACTAAAGAAATGGTGAAACTACCTAATGGGGAGACACTTCAAGGTAAAAACTGATCATAATAGTCTTAAATAATTTTTGGAACAAATATTATCTTTGGAATAGCAAAAAAAATGTGTCAAAAAAATGTTTGGTTATGACTTTGAAATCGTCTACAAAAAAAGGGAGGCAAAATTTTGTTGAGACTCACTGCCGAGAAAGGATGAGTATGTGGAAGCATTGCCTTGTGCCATTTCTATTACCCAACATGATTGGCTAACCAAAGGAAGGGATCAATGGAAGAATGAGAAAGAATCATGGACACTCATTTAAAAGTTGCAACAAGATCATAATACGTATGATACATTAAGCTGGAAAAAATATTCTTTGTGGTACAAAGATCATTTATGAAGAGATGGTTCAATTATGGGTAATTATCTCGACTCTGGGCTAAAAACACTGGCTCAAATCTTGGGAACACTAGCATAGAACTAACAAAAAGAGTCTCTGGACACTGGCAGGCAAGCTTGTGAGAGCGGCTTGAGGTTTTTGGATGTTGTCATGCCTATAACATGAGAGCAACTAGGTGCTAGGTTGTCCAAAACCTCATTGGGAATTAGGGGAAGTCTTCTTGAAGTGTTGGCATTATTCCTAGTGGTCCTGAAGCTGATGTTGAATGTTTGTATGGTGTGTTTTCATCGGTTCCACTTCTTTAACCTGACTTATGAGGTTGAGTCATATCTTAGTGGCCTCTTGTCGCATGTGTACCCCAGCTGACCAATTGCATGGGTAGATGTGGGAGGAGGGTGTTACATAAACCTTGCTCTAAAACCACTTGTTATTTATAAGCAAAGATAAACATGCAAAGACAAGACAAATAAGTATACAAGATTCTCCTTGAATAATGAAGTTATGTTCATTAATTATTCTCTCATATGCATCCACTAAGTTGTTGCTATTCTCTATTCTTACTTCACATTACAATGACCCAACCATGATTATATAACCACTAAAAATTCTAAATATGGAATCATGCAAAATCTAACATTATTTTCCTCTTGCAGAATAGGACTTGACACTTTAACTAAACTTTTCTAAATTCACTTTAACTTAAATCGACATTTTTCTTCTCCTTCACTTATATTTTCTTGAGAAGGCATTACCTTTTTAACTTTTACTCACTTAACGTATAATATTAGACTTAACTTGTTTTCCTTCACTTAACTAAACTCTTCATATATTGCATGCATACGAGAGTACCTACTATTTCTATCAAGTGAAACGATTTTGATCTATGACAAAGTTTTAGGTCCCTATACTAGTAGTGTAACCCTTTATTGTTATTAGTACAACCCCGTTATTATATTTTTGTGCCCATGTAGTCCCATATTGTTTTTATTGTTCCCCATAGAAGCCCACTATTATTATTATTATGCCCTTACAATATTACCGTTATGTCAGCTCTGATTATATTATGACCCCTTAGACTCATATATAAAGAAAGGAGGTCTTGTCGTTTGTATCATCCAAGAATTATTCATTTGTGTAATGTAAAGGAGGTTTTCCCCTCAAAGGGACCTATTTCTAAGAAGTTGATCTATCATTTCTATCCTTTTGTGAGCTGGATTCATAACATTTGGTATAAGAGCTTTGGGTTCTAGGGTTTCCCTACTCCAAACTGGTCATCGTGGCATTTTCGCTATAACATTTGTTCTACGACATTTCAGAACCTAAAAAAAAACCCATTTAGGGGGAAATTGTTCTGAGCTTCGAGTCCAAATTTCAAATCTTGTTTCATTATATTTGTGGAGATATGATATGAGGAATTTGACATTTTTACAAACTCTCGAATTGCATTACAAATAGGTGACCTAGGGAAAATCGTCATAACTTTTGTTTTGAGGATCAGAGTGAAATTTCGTAAGAAGTTACAAAAAGAGGACAACATTGAGTTTCCTGTGTATATTTTGCAGATGAGAGGGTCAAAACAGTGATACATAACACTTCATACAAGTTCGCTCTTCTGAAATGGTATATAATCAAGTCACCTTGGGAAATTGTGCATAATACTTTATTCAAGAATACAAAGTCGATCAGACTAGTGGCATTGGAAAGAGGACATAGAGAGCTACCGCAGGAAGAAATTTTAGAACTTGGAGACTTGAAATTGCAGAGTTACAATCATTTCAAGATCGAGCTCCTAAAATCATGAAAAGGTGATATGAGGAACTTTGATGGCAAGGATCCGGTAAATTGGATACTATAGATGGAGCAATATTTTGATCTACATGGTGTACCACTATTACAAAAGGTATGTATCGCATCTTCATATTTAGAACCAGATCAATTTTTATGGTATAAAGGACTTTTTTATTGTAAAACACTTGTTACATGGTCAATTTTCACAGAGGAAATGATAGCACACTATGAGGACACAAAGAGCGAAACCATCTTTAGAGAAACAACACAACAATTGGAAGAAAAAAGAGCAAAAGGGATTTCTTACAAAGTTGAAATAAAAATTATGCAAATGAGGAAGTCTACCCCTCATAACTATCAATATGGAAGTGTTGTTTCTCCTACCCTTCCACAACCTACAAGGGTTACACCATAACAATTGGAAGAAAAAAGAGTAAAAAGGCTTTGTTATAATTGTGATAACAAATACATTAAAGCTCATAAGTGTGCTACGAAGAATTTATTTTACATAGATTATGAATAGGAGGAAGAAAAGGATCAAGAAACATCAAAAAAAGAGGATACATACTAGGAACCAACCCCAAAGAAAGAAGAAATGAATCTGACCATATCTTGTAAACAATTGGTAAGAATTACCACTCCTCAAACTCTAAATATAGAAGGAAATATCAACAATAAAAAGGTTCAAGAAGTGAAAGATCACATTGAGAAAGAAGAAATGAATCCAACCATATCTTGTAATGCATTGGCTAGGATTACCACTCCTCAGACTATCAAGATAGAAGGACATATCAAGAAGAAAAATGTTCAAGAAGTGAAAGATCACATCGAGCATCAAGAAATTAATTCAACCGTATCCTGTAATGCATTGGAATAAATTACCACTCCTCAAGCTCTCAATATAGAAGGACATAACAAGAAGAAAAAGATTCAAGCAATGAAATATCACATTGAGCGTCAATGACAAGTTCTCCAACTTTTAAAGGATAATGTCACTTTGGTGCAGAATCGAATGAAATAACATGCAAATCAACATCAGAGCGAAAGAATTTTTGATGTAGGCAATTGGGTATTTTTATGGCTACATCTCAAGAAAGATATTTATGAGAAGGTAATGTTGGTAATACTACATGCACTTAAGAAATGGCCACCCTACCTAATGCGAAGACACATTAAGGTAAGAAGAGATAATGATAGCCTTAAATACTTTTTAGAAAAAAGATTATCTTTAGAATAGTAGCAAAAATGGGTCACAAATATGTTAGGTTACGACTTTGAAATCATCTACTAAAAAAGGGAAGAAAAATGTTGTTATAGATGTACTCTCAAGAAGGGATGAGGATGTGTAAGCATTGTTTTCTACTATTTCTATTATCCAACCAGATTGGATAAACAAAACAAGGGATGAATGGAAGAAGGACGAAGAAGTGTGGCCACACATTCAAAACTTGCAGAAGATCCCAATTCAAATAATACTTCCAGAACTTGATGAGGAAGGAAAAATCATTTTGGAACCTGGAGTAGTCACAAAAATAAGAACGAGACAGCTACAAAATCGATCAATTTCAGAGTATCTCATCAAGTGGAAGAACTTACCAACTAAAGACTCCACACAGGAGGACAAGATTTTTATACAGAAGCATCAAGAACTACTCAAGCATTAAGGACAACACTTTTTGAAGAAGAGGGGCATGTTAGGTCCGTATACTAGTAGTGTAACCTTTTATTGTTATTAGTACAACCCCCTTATTATATTGTTGTGCCCATGTAGTCTGATATTGTTATTGTTGTGCCTCATAGAAGCCCGCTATTGTTATTATTGTGCCCTTAAAATACTATTGTTATGTCGGCTCTCATTATATTATGACCTCTTAGAGTCCAATATATAGAAAGGAGGTCTTGTCATTTTTATCATCCAAGAATTGTTCACTTGTGTAATGTAAAGGAGGTTTTCCCCTCGAAGAGGCTTATCATTGATCTATATTTTCTATGTTTTTGTGAGCTAGTTTCATAACACTTGGTATCAAAGCTTTGGATTCTAGGGTTTCACTACTCCAAACTAGTCATTGTGGCATTTTTGATATAACGTTTGTTCTGCGACGTTTCAAAACCTAAAAAAAAAAATCCATTTGGGCCGAAATTGTTCTGAACATCGAATCATAATTTCAGATCTTGTCTCACTATATTTGCAGAGATATGATTTGAGGAATTTGGCATTTTTGCAAAGTCTCGAATTACATTACGAATAAGTGACCTAGGGAAAATCGTCATAACTTTTGTTTTGATCATCAGATTGAAATTTCATAATAAGTTACAGAAACATAACAGTTTTTAGTTTCTTGTATATATTTTTTAGATCTGAACGTCAAAACAGTGATACGTGGAACTTCATACAAGTTCACTCTTCTAAAAAGGTATATAATCAAGTCATCTTGGGAAATTGTGCATAACACTTTCTTGGAGAATCCAAATTCAATCAGACTGATGCCATTAGAAAGAGGACACAGAGAGATATCACAAGAAGAAACTTCAAAACTTGGAGATCTGAAATTACAGAGATATAATCATTTCAAGATTGAGCTCCTAAAATCAAGAAAAGGCAATATGAGGAATTTTGATGGCAGGGATCCAGTAAATTGGATACTATAGATGGAGCAATATTTTTATCTACATGGTGTACCACTATTACAAAAGGTATGTAGTGCATATTCATATTTAGAACCAGATAAATTTTTATGGTATGAAGGGCTTTGTTCTCGTAAAAAACTTGTTACAGGGTCAATTTTCACAGAAGAAATGATAGCACATTATGAGGATACAAAGAGAAAAACCTTCTTTAGAGGAACACCACAACAATTGGAAGAAAAAAGAGAAAAAGGGCTTTCTTACAAGGTTGAAATAAAACTTATGGAAATAAGGAAGTCTACCCCTCAAAACTATAAATATGGAAGTGTTGTTTCTCCTAGCCTTCAACAACATACAAGGGTTACACCACAACAATTGGAAGAAAAAAAAGTAAAAGGGCTATGTTACAATTGTGATAACAAATACATTAAAGGTCATAAGTGTGCTGCAAAGAATTTATTTTACATAGATTATGAAGAAGAGGAAGAAAATCATGAGGAAACATCAAAAGAAGAATATATATACAAGGAACCAAGTCCAGAGAAAGAAGAAATAAATATGACCATGTCTTGTAAACCAATGGTAAGAATTACCACTCCTCAAACTCTGAAGATGGAAGGATATATCAAGGATAAAAAGGTTTGAGAAGTGAAATATCACATCGAGAAAGAAGAAATGAATCCAACCATATCCTCTAATGCATTGATTGGAATTACCACTCCTCAAACTATCAATATAGAAGGACATATCAAGAAGAAAAATGTTCAAGAAGTGAAAGATGACGTCAAGCATCGAGAAATGAATTCAATTATATCCTGTAATGCATTGGAAGAAATTAACACTCCTCAAAATCTCAATATAGAAGGACATAACAAGAAGAAAAATATTCAAGCAATGAAATATCACATCGAGCATCAACGACAATTTATCCAACTTTTAAAGGATAACGACACTTTGGTGCAGAATAAAATGAAACAATAGGTAGATCAACATCGCAATGAAAGAAGTTTTGATGTAGGCAATTGTGTATTTTTAAGGCTACATCTCAAGCAAGATATTTATGAGAAGCAAATGTTGGCAATACTACATGCACTTAAGAAATGGCCACCCTACCTAATGGGAAGACACTTTAAGGTAAAAATAGATAATGATAGTATTAAATACTTTTTAGAACAAAGATTATCTTTAGAAGAGTAGCAAGAATGAATCACAAATATGTTGGGTTACAACTTTGAAATCATCTACGAAAAAGGGAGGCAAAATGTTGTTGCAGATGCACTTTCAAGAAAGGATGAGGATGTGCAAGAATTGTTTTGTGCTATTTATATTTTCCAACCATATTGTATAGATAAAGAAGGGGATGAATGGAAGAAGGACGAAGAAGTGTGGCTACTCATTCAAAAGTTGTAGAAGATCCCAATTCAAACAATATTTCCATAACTTGACGAGGAAGGAAAAATAATTTTGGAATCTGGAGCAGTAACAGAAACAAGAACTTGATATCTATGAAATCGATCAATTTCATAGTATCTCACTAAGTGGAATAACTTACTTGCTGAAGATTCCACACGGGAGGACAAGATTTTTATACAAAAGCATCAAAAACTACTCAAGCATTAAGGAAAACACTTTTTGAAGGAGAGGGTCATGTTAGGTCCCTATACTAGTACTGTAACCACTTATTGTTATTAGTACAACCCCTTTATTATATTGTTGTGCCCATGTAGTTCCATATTGTTATTATTGTGCCCAGTAGAAGCCCACTATTGCTTTTATTGTGCCCTTACAGTATTACTGTTATGTTGGCTCTGATTATATAATGACCCCTTAGACTCCTATATATAGAAAGGAGGTCTTGTCATTTGTATCATCCAAGAATTATTCATTTGTGTAATGTAAAGGAGGTTTCCCCCTCAAAGAGGCTTATTTATAAGGAGTTGATCTATCCTTTTTATCTTTTTGTGAGCTAGTTTCATAACACAAAGTTGCGATCATTGGAAATAATATAATGAAATAGGAAATTTGGTGATATGTTTGTATTAATTGTTTTCTCTTGTAATTTAAATTGCTATATGAGACTAGATTTCAGTTGATTGTAACACATTTGAATATATGACACTGTTGGGCCAATTAGGTTGTTGATTCTATAAGATCGCTTTCATTCATATCATTTCCATATTGGTTATGTTAAAGAATAATTGTATGGAATGACCATCCACATACTTCAATAAGTGTTAAACTTATGAATATTAATAATCATGAAATATAAAATGTGAGGTGTAGTATATAATCACATAGTTTCACATAGAGGAAATCGATGACATGAAATGAGCCACATTGCACCACAAACCTATAGTGATGGGCTATCTGGGTGCTAAGTGAACGTCTGATGTGGGTGACTATAGGGGCATGAAAATGAATTTTTAGGTTAAATTAAGGCTTATGCTAGAGGTACTCTTTCAACGTCCTTCATAATTTACTTATATATATCTCTGTTAAGTGAGGAAGATAAATCACATAGTCAATATTACTAATATGGAATGATATCAATTACTAATATTAATTGGTTTCTTAATAATGCATTCATGGTTTTCTAATTACTAGATGAAAATCTTTACCAACATCTTAATACCTAGCAATAAATTAATGTCAAAAAATATTAAACTGCATTTTGTATATATATGTACCTTTTACAATATTAGTAGAAAGTTTTTTACAATAAGAAATAATTTAAATACTAAAATATTATCTAAGGAATAACTAAATTATTTTTATTGATCTCTTCGATATATTTTTTCAATAGTAAAAAGAAAACTCAGATGTGAGTATAAGACATATTCAAGAATCAAATTTCTAATTTTGCATTTAGAAAGAAACAAATGAAGGTTTAACATTTATATATGGATGAACTTGTATTTTTTTCTGGATTTGTTATATATATATATTATATATATAATATATATATATATACACTAATATTATATCTAATTTCTTGCAAATTAATATCAAAGTTTTAATTGAGTAAATTTAAATTTTTCACATATTGAAAAATAAATAATTTTAGCTCATGGAGCGTAACTCAATTTAAAATCACAATTGTTTATGAAATGATTATGTAAAAGCTTGAGATTCAAAGATCAAATTCGCTACAGTAAGACCAACCAAAAACAAATAATTATCTATTTAATTATTATATTTTATAATGTGGTATGTATACTGTAATTGTTTGAAATCAAATTATCTTTAATTTATTACTTTTATGTAATTTTTTGTATATAATTCAAATAAATGTACATTAAATTAAATGCCTAAAAATTAGTTAAAAATATTCTAACTTTTCAAAATGTTATATTTTAATATTGTGATTAATTAAAAAATTAATATAATTAGCTTGTTCTGATTTATTTTTTGTAATCTTGGCATGACTACATCTTCATCATGTCCAATATAGCGTCCCGATCAATGAATTGAAATGATGACTTCACATCAAAGAGTGCTTTATCAAAGCACAAATCACTCTCTATCCAAGACCCTGTGGACAAATTATTCTTATTTTATATTTAAAGAGCAATATTAATAAAAAGGAAAAATACAATAGAAAATAAAGAAATTGACAAAATTAAATTTCATGTCATTTAAATATCTATTTTCAAAAATTAAAAATATAATTATCCATTATCTACTCAAGGAATTTGTGTGCTATGTGTCTTAAATGGGTTTTGCCTTAATTATCATTGTCTTAAACAGGTTTTGTCTTAAAATATTTTTGTCTCGAACTCATTTTCTCTAATATATAAAGTTTTGTCTTAAAATATTTTTGTCTCAAACTATTTTTGTCTTAAATATAAAGTTTTGTTTAAATTATTTTCGTCTCAAATTATTTTTGTCTTAAAATGTTTGTCTTAAACTATTTTTTCTTAAATTTAATATTTAAGACAATTTAATTGATATTAAATTTTAATGTAAAATAACTAAAATAAAAAGGGATTTTTTAAGGCAAAATATTTGTTTTGTCTTAAAAAAATGTCTTAAAACTTCCCTTAGTGTAGCAATGTGATATCCTAATATTAAATATGTATCAGTCATCCATAACTAAAGTTTAGGTTATCCTTATTTTTCCACCATTTTCAAGGTTGTTATAATACTTATTGCTCTACACCAAATGGATATAACCATGTCCATGTTAACTAGTTTGTCACTATTTTCCATTCACCTCTTCTTTCTTACAAGAACCAAAGGCCAAACCAAACAGTAAGAGGAAGTAGGAGAAATAAATAATTTAAAATACCAACATAGATAGTTCAGGAGTAGCTTCAGATCCACAATTTTCATGGTCAAAACAACAAAACAGTTGTAACTTCATAAAACTACAAAAATTGTTATACACTTCATCAACTCACTCTTTCGAGTTCTCATTTCATCCTGGATTGTGGGTTGATGAAAGTTATATGCATTTTTCTTTCATGTACAGCCATGGGGTCTCTTCCCCTTGCATTCTTATGCACCTCAACGTCTCAACGCACATTATATTAGTGTAATTGTATTCATGAATTCATGACATATTCGCATAATTTTTTCTTAAAAAACTACATCAATTAGCTAAATCTAAGTTAATAGATTTCCTTTCATAGTTATGGTTGCACCACTCATCCACAAACTTTGACATTTTCACTAGCTTGTCCTAGGCCATATAATTTTTTTTTTATGCCATTAGGTTGTTCTAGGGAATCCACTTAGCATCCACCTATTTATCCTACTACATCACTCAATCAAGCTTTACTTAACTATGATTTCTCCTCTGGGGACAATGCTATAAAATAATCCACTTCATGAAATATGCAATAAATAAGCAATACTAATTTGTAGTCCATATTGATCTAATGTCCATTTAATCCTTTGGGTCTAAGCCATAAGGATTTATTTTCTCTTTCGAAGGTCTATTGTTATTTGTTTTAAGGAATTACATATTTTCACTCTTGATTTTATCCTTGGTCAATTTCACACTTAGCTATTTCCATGTAAATTTGACATTTTTGAACCCTTTTAGCATTATTCCATAGTTCCTTCATGTGTTTTTGGTTTCTTAGGGGAACCAAGCCATTATTAAAATCATTTTCAATTTCATAGTCTACAACTTTTTTACTTGCTTTGTTAGTTTCGTGATTAATTTCTTCTTAACCTTAATTTATTATCATATTCCATCTCATTTTAAATATCACATATTTAGAAGGTATCTTAAATATGTGACGACCCATGTCTTCCTAAGGTGTTTTCTTGTCAACAAACTTAATTGGTTGAAAACTTCTTCTTCTTATATCCAATATATACATTTACAATGGAATTAACCATAATCCCTTATCTGAACATGTTTGAATCCTAAGCTTCCACTTTATTTTTCCATGATAGCATAATGGAAAATTATACTAGGTGAAAACCTTATTTGATACTACTTCCTTTTAGAAGTATGGAGAGGATAACCATGGCCATGGTTGCTTTATTCAAATATTTAATTTTTTAGTTTATACATGCTCATCTAGGAGCATGCTACTACTTCCAAGGTTCAAACCCTTTCTTATTTGGTTTCATGTACTTTATGATTGTCCAAAGAATCTCTAAAGAATGTGAGGCAACATATTATGTATTCTATATTCAAAAGTTAAGTTCTTGAGTTCTTGTATTACTTTATAATACATGTATTTTGAATATACTCATTGATATATTATTTGGTCCTTATAAATTTTGTCTCTAAATAATTTTGATTCCTATTTATTCATGGCTTCCATTGAACATTTATGTGGTTCAATGGAACTTACTTTGTTTAAGTATAATATAATTACTTCAACTCTCTTAGAGAATCTTGATTACTATTAATTGATTTTTCCTTTTGAAATTCACTCATTGTCCTAAAACAATTCCCTTCAATGATACTTTGTATGGAAGAATGGTTATCAACTTCATGTACCATTACTTTCCTAAATGATCCATATTTTCATTAGATTACCCACCCATATTACTTGTATTGGTATTATTGACAAGGTTGCCCTTCCATTGTACCTATTTCTCAAACAAAATAGTACTAGTACATAGTGGAATTTATATGTAATTCTGAATGCACATATATAAATAGGTACTTAGTTGTTTGGCTTCATTTAACCATTCCTTCAATGTTTTTCTCTTTCTACTTTCCTTAAATAGATAGACATGTATTAGGACTTGTTGATTACCACATGCATCCATGACTAATTGTGTTATCTGAAGACTACATACTTTCCTGAGTTTGCTTGAATGCCAACTACTCCATGCATTCTAAAAAACAATTTCACATTTGTCTTATCCTCACTCTTTTCATACACGTGTTTTACCATTATTACTATGAATTTTAAGATTCAAAACCACGTGAGGAATGAAAATGTTGATCTTCGTGCTAAAGATAATATACTTAATAGATAGCTATTCTACATAGGTTCTTCACCTTGTACCATATTATCTATTATAGAATTAATTTCACTATTTAATTTGGTTAAACAATATTAAACATAAAGTTTACTAGTTCAACATTCTTGTATGACTTTTTAAAAATGCCTATAATACACTTTGATAACAATTCCATGCTATAAAAAATAATATATATCTATGTTTTATTGAGGAAAAAATATAACTCATACCATTTTCTATGTAATATTTACTGCCTTGAATTGAGATGTTTCATTCCACATATCTCTTAATAACATCATTTCTCTATAGAAATCTTAGGTTTACCTCTAAGAAACACCTTCCCTTGGCTAAATGTTGGGTTGTGTTATATTCTTTCCATGACTAGCGCACATAGTTAACCGGGGGTTAGAAGGCGGGTAGAGCTCCTCATTCGTTGTTTCGATTGTGTAGCAGGGGCTCACAGGGGGTTTGAGGGGTGCATCTAACCCCACTCTATGGGTCCAGGGCAAAGCTCCGGAAAATTTTGGTTTTAGGCCCTATGTTAGGTTGGGCAGACCCACCTATGGTTTTGTGCATGATTTTCGCACATGTTTTTTGGATGCGATGGTTTTCAGTCCATGGTATTGGATGCTTTGGCATGTATATGTATGTATTGTAACATTGAAAGGAACATAAAGAGAGATCAAGCTGGTAGTCCTGGTTTTGGGATCTAGGCGAAAATCTCTGTGTATATGTGTTTTTTATGTGTTATGCTCTTGCATTTGTTTATTTTTTGTTCTTAGAATTCATATGTGAGTAATTTCTATGTAGGTTTAAAACCTACATTTGGTATCAAAGTTGTTTTGGCTTCAAGGGGATGCCTTTGTTTCTAAGGGGTTTCTCTCGGGCCTGTGGTAGACCCTGTTCAGTGGGAGATCTATGGGATCAATTCTGGTGGTGAAAGAAGATGGTGAGTAGTGGAAATATAGAGATCAAGAAATTTAATGGTTAGAGTTTTGAGTTATGGAAACTCAAAATGGAGAATCTGTTGGTGGATAAAGATTAGTGGGTCATGGTAGATCCAGGTACTAAACGAACGAGAGTGTTCAATGAGTAATGGAAAAAGTTGTATTAGAAGACAGATAGCATAATATGATTATGTATTTCCAATCAAGTATTGTTGAATGTATCAGGGAAAGTTATGGAAAAGGATTTGTGGGAGAAGTTAGGGACTTTGCACCAATCTAAGTCTCTGGTGAATAAATTGTTCCTACAGAAAACGTTGTATAACCTGCGGATGAAAGATGGAGACTCGGTGACAGAGCATCTGAATGCATTTAATACTGCGGTAAGTCAGTTATCGTCTGTTGATATCAAAATTTCAGATGAAGATAAGTGCATTAGTTTGTTGCATTCCCTACGAGATTCGCGGGATAGTCTGGTTATTGCAATAGGTAGCAATGCAACTCCCCTTGAGTTTGATGAAATAGTCTCATCCTTGCTGACGGAGGAGATGAGACGAAAAAATATGGAGAGCCAGAATGGTGATTCCTTGTCTATGCGAGGAATATCCCAAAACAAAAACAAAAATAATTCATCGAGTGGGAGATCTAAAACTCAAGAAAAACATGTAAAGGTGGTGTGCTAGAAATGCAGAAAGGAAGGGCACTACAAAAGGGATTGTAAACCTAAAGCTCCTGATAAAGGAAAGGGATCTAATGATGCTCATTTTGCAGAGGCAAAAACCAACTCAGATGAAGGTGGGGATGTGTACTTGGCTTCTTCAAGTACACATGTAGATCATGAGGCATGGTTGACTGACTTAGGTGCATCCTTTCACTTCATTGCCCATAGAGAGTGGTTCTATGAGTAAGAGAAATACGATGGTGGTGATGTCTTCTTAGGGGATGATAGGAAGGCCAAAATAATTGGTCACGGAAACGTAAAGTTGAAATTGCAAGGTGGAAGTGTTAGAACACCTCTGGGTGTTCTGCATATTCCTACATTGGCTAGAAATCTGGTTTCTGTAACCAAGCCAAATAATGCAGGTGTAAAACCAGTGTTTGAGAAGGATACCTGCAAGATTGTTCTGGGAGCATTGGTATTGATGTGGGGAGTTCAGATTGGAACTCTGTACAAGATGCAATGTAGTACTATTGTTGATGGGTGCAATGGTTCTATGGTTCCTAAAAGTGGAGAAGAAAATCTAGTGGTCTCTCGAGAGAAGACCATTTTGTGGCATCAAAGGCTGGGACATATTGGAGAGAATGGCCTTCGAATACTTCATGATAAAGGTATGGTAGAATGTATGAGTAATAACTCTCTAGATTTTGATTTTTGTGAAAATTGTGTATATTGGAAGCAGAATCGAGTGAGTTTCCCCGTTGGTCGTAAGAGGGTGAAACAGATATTAGAGCTTTTGCACAGTGATGTGTTTGGACCTGTGAAGGTTCCATCACTAGGTAAGTCTTTGTACTATGTATCATTTATAGATGAATTCTCAAGGAATACATGGATATATTTCCTTAAGAAGAAATCTGAAGTCTTTGACATGTTTAAAGAATTTAAGGCTCTTGTGGAAAACGAGACAGAAAAGAAGATAAAGGTGTTGAGGATAGATAATAGTGGAGAGTTCTGTAGTAAGGGATTTGAAGAATTTTGTAAGAAGTGTGGTATAGCATGACAAATGACTACTCCATATACACCTTAGCAAAATGGAGTTGGAGAAAGAATGAACAAAACGTTGATGGAGAGGGCAAGAAGCATGCTCAGTGGTGTTGGGTTAGGACAGGAATTCTGGGTAGAGGTGGTGGAGACAACATGTTACCTAGTCAATAGATCGCCTTCATCAGCGTTGGAGGATAAGACTTCACAGGAGGTATGGACTAGTAAGAAACCCCCTCTTTGACATCTGAGGGTATTTGGATGTGATGCATATGTACATGTTCCAAAGGAGAAATGAACCAAGTTGGATAGTAAAAATGAAAAGTCCATCTTTATTGGGTATAAGGATGGTTTAATGGGTTATAAGCTTTGGAACCCAGTAACGAGGAAAGTGGTGTACAACTAAGATGTGTTGTTCAAAGAGGTGAAGGATGTTATTAAACTTGAAATCCAACCAAAGGAACCTGAGAACATAGAGTTTAAGCTAAAGGATGAAGAATGAGACTCTACAACAGAGGAGGAATCGGAAGATGAACAACCATAAACTCTGAGTGTGAGAAGATTAGTTCAAGAAAGAAGGCAACCATAAAGGTATACTCCATCTGCTTTCTATTCAAATTCTTCTTTATCTATTACTGATGATGATCCCAGAACTGTGAAGGAAAAAGTAGATTCAAAGGATGGCAAACTCTCGAAAGAGGCCATGGTTGTTGAAATGGCATCTTTGCAAGAAAAATGACGCTTGGGATATAGTGGAGTTGTTGGCTAGAAGGAAACCCATTGGCAGCAAATGGGTGTTCAAGAAGAAGATAAATGCATAAGGAAAGGTGGAGAAATACAAAGCTCGATTGGTAGCAAAAGGTTATTCTGAGGTGCGAGGAATTGGTTTTGGTGATATTTTTTCTCCTGTTACCAAGGTAGCTTCTATTAGATTACTTTGATGTGTTGCTATTGCTTTTTATTTTGAGGTAGAACAAATGGATGTCAAGACAACATTTCTTCATAGGGACCTAGAAGAGTAGATCTACACGAAGCGACCTGAAGGCTTCGTGGTGAGGGTAAGAAAGAACTGGTATGCAAGTTAAAGAAGTCTCTGTATGGGTTAAAATAGTCACCAAGGATGTGGTATAAAAAATTTGATACATTTATACGGGGGTTTGGCTTCACCAGAAGGAAACTAGATCATTGTGTGTATTTTAAATTAATTGGTGACCGTGTTATTTATTTGGTCTTGTATGTGGATGATATGTTTCTTGTTGGAAACGATAAAGAAATTATTCAGGATTTGAAGACCCAATTGTCCTCCAAAGTCGACATGAAAGATCTTGATGCTACAAACTATACATTGGGCATGGAAATTAGAAGAGACCAAGAAAAGAGGAAGTTCTAGTTAAACTAGAGGAAGTATGTCAAAAAAATATTACAGAGGTTTAATATGCATGATAGTAAATTGGTGAAGGTTCCTATTCCTGTAGGTGTGAGCTTATTTGTTGAACAGTGCCCCAAGACACAAGAACAGGAAGAGGACATGTCCCGTGTTCCATATGCAAGTGTAGTCGATAGCTTGATGTATGAAATGGTCTGTACTAGACCAGACATTTCACATGCACTGGGAATATTGACTAGGTTTATGTCAAAACCAAGGAAGGAGCACTGGACATCAGTGAAGTGGGTTTTCAGGTAATTGCGTGGTACTAGTGATTATGGTTTGTGCTACCAAGGAAGATCAACATTAGATAGAGTATTTTTTAAGTTATGATATTTTCTATGCTTATAACAGTTTACTTCTTTTTCTTATTATATTCCATAGATTAAAAATCACATGTATATAAAGTAAATTGTAGATAGAACATTAAACGATCGACAGAAAACAAGACAAGACAAGAGACATAAGGTGTGGCGATTAGCCAGGGACAAACCCCACAATGTGTGGGGAAACCCTTTGATCAAATATTCCTCTATCTTCAATAATTCAATAGAAAGAAATAGTACAATAAATATTATTTATATGAACAATATCAAACCCTAGATTAGCAGCGTGAACATGAGCGGCTTCATCATCAAACTACGGCAGACGACATCTCACAAACCGACTGTCGGATTGGCATGATTCCACCACCAAAAGATGTGACTTCCAGAGGAGGTTTAGATGAACCTACAACGTAGTTTAGATGAGCTTATCTTCTAGTCCATGCAAGTCAAACTTTACTTCTGCAATTGCAAATTCAGTTTCAGCAGCTTCCTTCAAACTACGATAGTCGATATCTTGTAAATCGTCTGTCAAATTGACTTGATTCCACTGCAAAAAATTGTGGCTTTCAAAGGAGATCCAGATGGACCTACAGCATAGTTATAAGGAGAATATCTGATGGTTAATTCTGGTCAAACTTTGGATCTCCAGTTGTAGCTTCAGGTTCAACAACTTCGAGATTCACATGTGTGAGAGAGAGACGATTTTCTGCGTAGTAGAGAAGAGACTATTTTCTACGTAGTAGAGAGAGAGATATGTGATGAGATGAGTGAGTCCAAATGAGGAAAAGTCCTCCTATATTTATAAACAACATCGGTGTTTGAATAGATGCCACTGTTGGGCTTCTGAGCCTACATGTGTTGTAGGTTGGCTTGATAATAATTCCATAATCAAAATAAATTCATATCTCCATGAATACTTATCAGAGTCGAATGATCTTTATATCAATCCTACACCTCTTGACAAGAGGAATCTAATAAAAATATTATCAGCCATGAATAAGATGACCAACATGAATTGTTTCCCTGGTTTCCAATTTTAACACTCCCTGTCAACTAGGGAGAAATTCATCTGCAATCTATCTATCGGTCATTTCTATTCATCCATCAAATGCACTAACCTACACAGCTTGACACTTGGTGTGCTCTACTCCATCCTACCTGTTCTGCTTTGTCTTGTTCTGACCTGTATTGATCTGTACTATTTTTCTCTGTTCTAATTGGCTCTTGCATTGTTCTGTTCTTCTCTACTTTTTCCCAAATTATGAAGAAGAAGAAATGATTGAGGATGTATCATACTGACTCAAAATCAGTCTTAGAGTATGTACCACTAGTCGTAGACTAGTCTCAACCAACCCGAAATCAACTTCATAGTGAGTACCACTCCACTAGTCCCAGACTAGTATCATGCTCCACTAACTCAAAGTCAGTCTCAGAGTGCATACCACTGGTCCTAGACCAGTCTCAACCAACCCAAAGTCAGCTTCATTGTTATGAAACAAGCTCAATAAAATATAGAAAAGATAGATCAACGCCTTAGAATTCAGCCTCTTCAACGGGGCAACCTCCTTTACATTACATAAATGAACAATTCTTGGATGATTCAAATGAAAAAACCTCCTTTCTATATATAGGAGTGTAAGGAGTCACAATATAACCCAGCCGACCTAAAAATAATAATATAAAGACAAAAATAACAATAGAGGGATTCTATGGGGCACAGTAATACAATATGGGGGCAATAGGGGCACAACAATATTAATAAGGGGTACAACTACCATAGTAATGGGGTAATCACTAGTATTATAGGGACCCAACATGCCCCTCTTCTTCAAAAAAAGTGTTGTCCTCAACGCTTGAGTAGTTTTGGATACTTCTGTATAAAATTCTCATCCTCCCATGTGGAATCTTCAGCGGATAAGTTCTTCCACTTGATAAGATACTTTGAAATTGATCGATTTCGTAGCTGTTGAGTTCTTGTTTCTGTGACTGCTTCCAGTTCCAATATAAGTTTTTCCTTCCTCATCAAGTTCTGGAAATATTGTTTGAACTGGGATCTTGTCACCTATAAACATGAAACATGGAAAACTGGGTGGAATCTAGAAGCTGCAGGAAGCTCCAGTTCGTATGCCATAGTACCAATCTTTTGCAACACCTTGTATAGACCATAATACTTTGGTGATAATTTATTATCCTTCTTAGCTTGCTTGATGAACATTTTCTTATATGGTTGTATCCGTAGGAATACCCAATCACCTACATCAAAACTTCTTTCGCTGCGATGTTGATCTGCCTGTTGTTTCATTCTATTCTGTGCCAAAATGAGGTTATCCTTTAAGAGTTGGAGGACTTCTTGTTGATGTTCGATGTGATGTTCCACTGCCTGAACCTTAGAATTT
>APFE030255298.1:0-14292 GCA_000404065.3 Pinus taeda
GGTCCGGTCTCACACCTGGATGTAGATCGCCAAGTCTAAGGGCGTGGCCGACATAGGCCCTCTACAGGACCAGCTCAAGGAAATCAGGAGCGAATTTGCAATGGCTAAACATGTGGCCAATTGCCAGCAAACGTTCCTACAGGAAGAAAACCAGAGGTTGAGTTTGCAGCTGAAAGAGCTGAAGGCAGGGGCATCGACCTCCTCCAAGGTTGTCATGCAAGAACAGCCAAGCACAAAGGAGGTGCCCTCCAGCCTTGAAGAAACCATAGTGCAGCTACAGGAAGAACAACAGCAAGCCAAGATTGCAACGCAAGCACTCAAGGAGCAGTTACAGCAAAAAGAAACACAGTTGGCTTGCATGGCCAGCTGGGCCATAGAGGCAATTCAGTGCAGGGCACCTGCAAGATCCTATGGTTTGTTTTTAAGGGATCAATGGCTGCAGTTCCAAATAAACACCCTGGCACAGAGAGGTATGTTGATTCAAAGCCCACACCAGTTTTTCGAATTATGCAATACTAGTTCAGCAGAGGACAGAGCCAAATTGGCAGAGTTATACCTTCACAATTTGGCCTTGCCTAATGAGGTCTCATGGGATCCCAACATTGCCTTGGGTGACATGCAATTAATGGCATTGGCCTCATGGTTAAACCATGAGGACCAAAGAGCAAACGAAGCCAAAACGGTCATGAACAAAGAAGTGAAGGAGCCACTGCTCATTAGGCCAGAAATAGAAGACCCGGTCACCCTCATCTCGACACATAAACAATTAGCTACAGACCCCACAACTTCTCTAAGGTGGATGGACAAACAGGCTCAAGCTATTGCCCACTTTGAGGATATGGAAAGATTGTTGGGGGACAATGCTACTCATGCTTTTCAACGTAGATGGAATACCCTGGGTCACAGCTTACAAGTCCGAGAATATCACACACCCATCCAGATGAGGGAAGCATTGGCCAGGGTTGCCCTCTACAAGAAATCCGTGCAAAGCCTCCAAGCCAATTGGATCGGCCTTAAACTCAGCCCACCACTAATGCTGGGCCTGACTGAAGGAAATTCAAAGGAAAATGAAGGTCAGCAATGGGCAGAGGTGGATAGGACAGCAGGATTTCACACCCGCAGGGAGGATACTACCACTAAGCCTTGGGATGCCAACTAAGTAGTGAGGGCCATGAAGGACGAGGACTTGGACTGAGTTGCTCAAGGATGAGCAAATGATTCAGCTGGGGGATGATGATCAGCCCCAATTTTGGTACAATTTGGGCTCATTTTGGCCTGCTTTGCTTGCTCAAACCATTCCTCTTTATTTGCTTATGCATGCATTTCTTAGTTTATTCATTTTGTTTGTAGGAGGAAGGTTAGACACTTTATCCACGTGACTAATGCATTGTGATTCCAGGTTTTGGCATTGAAAAGGGGAGCAAAAGACAACGAAAGAGGAGACAAGGAGACAATGAGGTGGCTCTGCTGATTTCGTGGAATAATGTCCACGGTCTTGGGGCATTCCTCGTGATTCCCATAAAGAACTCCGAGCTCCAATCAATCTCCCCTCTGAGCTTCAGAAGCAGCTAGCTGTCCTACAGGAACATTAGTCATAAACTGTTCTACCAAGAATAGCAGTTCTGACTGCCTCACAAATCCGCAGTTAACCTTCAGTTGGACAGCCGAGCTCCTAGAATCAAGGCTACTTGGCGGACCATCATTTTTTGTATAAATATGGAGGCCTTAGCCTTAGATAGGTTGTTGAATCTCTCGGGTTAAGATATAATTTTGGAAGCAATCCAGTTTTGTTGCTTTTTTTTGCTGTAAGCCAATTTGGCATGACTTTAAATTATGAATAAAGAGGACAGTTTTTGATCGATTCCTGAGTTTTGTTAGGAGACTATAGCTCTCAGGTTAGGGCCCAACCTGAGAGCCATAGATCCCCTCTGTTGTAGTGTTGTTTATATTTCACTTTCAGCACTTTAAGTTTCATTTACATATGCAATTCGAATGGTAGTCTGGTAATTTGATCTTCTTATGAGTTAGATAGATTTTTCTTATGGTACAATTACTTCCACTTGCTTAGTGTAGCAGAGGAGATATAACATCCATTGGGGCTCTAGCAAAACGGTTGTTAAGGCCCACTGCCATCTCGTTTGAAGATTGGGGTGCAGTCTATAGCAGACCACCAAAAACACGCCTGGTTTGTTTGATACAGTTATGATTTGGATTTAGATGCTTCCTTGTCATTTACACGCACCACGCATCTCTTCATCACAGCCCCATACGTATTTCTCTTTGCGTTTTGGGAACACTGTTTAATAAAATCACGGTACACTTAGTGTAGGATGATGCATTTCATGTTGGATAAACAGTTTTAATCATTTGTTTCATTTACACTCTCCTCCCTCTCGTTTCATTACCATTCTCTCCCCTATGATCCTGCATGAAATTACGCTACCTTGACTTACACTGTGTTCTGTCCCTTCCTAAACATCTCCTATTCCTCACGTAGCTTCATTCCTTGACCCTTGACCGACCTCATTTCAACCCACTCCCTACACCTGTTTCCCAACTCATCCTTCCACTTCTGAGCCTTCACCAGCCTGATCCCTACCTCACACATCCTTTCCTACCCTTCCATCACTATCCCCATCACTTAAATCCTTCACGGTAGATCATCCTGTAGCAGTTCAGAGACATCCTGTAGAAAACCCTGAGTTTCCTGTAGGATCCCCTGCAGACATCCTGTAGGAGGTCATTCACGCGGTTGCTGAGCTTCTGAACGTGGAAAACCTCTGTGGATGAATGCCAAGGGTCCATAGGGACCTCACCTAGCCTCCCCAACCAGTCCCATGCTTTCCTCCCTTCTTCATTCAAACTGCACAATCAAACCCTAATAAGCACAAAATCACAATCATTCCACCCACTTAATGAAAAAGTACAAAAACATGTCTTTTATGATGCAAGTAGTTTAGATCCATGCATTTTCATTCATTAGAGGTAACAACAGCATTGGTAGAAGTATTACTCATCTTCATTGCTTTATAGAGATTAGACTAGTCAAATTAGGGTTTCCTAGGGTTACATGCTTTGATTTACTTGTAGTTCATTTTTGTCAATTAGCTTAGTCTCCTTTGAGCTAGCTTTCGTCCATCATTGATAAAGCTTCTTCTGTGAGCCTATAGAAGTTGGCTTGAGCCCTAGCGGACTTGTGCCAGCTGACCAAGTGACAGCTGCGACAAGAGCTAGTACTTGTGCATATAGCACCGTCGCTTCCAAGTTTGTACGAACAACCGGGTTGATAAAATGAGAGACAGGAACTCAGGTGTAGCGTTATTGGCTAGAAGCCTTAGGAGTTGTAGCATTATTGCTACAATACTGGAGCTCACCATATATATATATATATATATATGATGAGTGTGGCCAAACCTGGGGGATTGATGGGGCCAGGGGCCATAGACAAGTTGCGTAGGACCCAAAAGCTTCTACAAACAGGTGAATGAGATTATTTCCTGAACGATTGTTTTTTCTCAGAAGCTGATTTTTCTAAATATCGAAGTTTGGGAAGGTGGTAGGGGAATGTTGACTATGCATAGACCGCTAACCTATGCATGCTCATTCGAGTGGTTTCTTTGGTCACTATGGTGTGATAACTTGCATGGTTTGGCACCTCAGTGAGCTGAAGGGTGGTGAACTATCCTTTGGATGGTGAGACATGGTGAGGACAAGAGAACTAGTAAATTGTCTTGCTGTAGGAGTTAAAATGGGGTTGTTTTATTCTCTTCCTTGTTTAGTAAGAAATATGGCTATGCCTCTAGGCCCTAGGAGTTCCTTTGTAAATGGAATTTTAGATGTAGTGGTCATCTGTTCTTTTTGGGTTTCCTCATCTTTATGCTTTCAAGAATTTTCCATGGTCCCTGTCGTCTTTCATGGTATTTATTGCACGTATCTATCGCCAAATTTTGTTAGGGTTGAGAGATGTAGTTTGAGGTCCCAGGCTCACTACCTTTGTCCTTGGTTTTTTGGGGTACTCTATTCAAGAGGAAGTATTGTAATCATGGGGGTGCTTCTTTAGTGATAATTGTGGAAGAATATGCAATCTTTCGCAATTTTTATCTTTTTGAGTTTTGAAGCAAGATTTGATTACCGAGATACAACATTTGGGTGGTTGAATGAAACTAGTCTTTGTGTTCTAGGTTATATAGTGGAATTCTCAGATGAAGGGGGGCATGTTGTGCGAGTTGGGTGACCTCAGAAAGCCTTGGTTGGCCATTGCAGGTGCATAGGAGAAGTGGAGGTTGATGGCCGTGTTGAGGCTATTTATGAGCTTGAAGTGGCTCATGAACATGTTTCATCACCTACCCATGTGGAAGCACTGCCATATTTAGAATGTTTGTATAGGCAATTGCAGAGTCTTATCGCACTGCTGGTGGAGCTAGGGAAATAGAGAGATGATGACTCGAATGAGGTGATAACATTCATGATTGAATAATAACATAATAAACAGGAAATTTTGGACAAGACGACTTCACTTATAACGAGCCAAATATTGACTTTAATTGACTAGATCATATTGAGGGTTAGATTGACCACCTAGAGGTTCATGTTTACGGGGCCCCTAGACTCCCAAACATTTTTAATTATGGATAGGAACTGATACCCCCTCATATTCTTTGATGAAAGTTCTTTTCATATGTATTCTATGTTGGTTTTGGATGCTTTGTGCATTTATTTTAAGGACACAATGTAAATTTTAGCACCTTGGTATCACCTTTTGTATCTTTCTCCTAGTTAATAAATTTGGTTGGAATGAGGTCAGGGGAGAAGCATACCTCAAAAAATTTGTTGATGTATTTCAAAGAACTAATAGAATCTATTTGATCGAAAACAAAAATATGAAGGGTAAATTTCCAGTCTGGATTATAACCATAGCTTTAAAAATTTGGTTAGCTTCATGTGTTTCACATATCATCTCATCATAGATTTCCATTCAAAATCTTATGTTGCTCCTTGTTGGAGTTACATTTCAGATGTTTTCATAAAATTATAAATAGTTGGAGCCTTTAGTGATTAAAGAATGACAAAGTGAATTTGAATATCATTTACAACACTCTATACTACTTTATTTTGTCACATTTTGCAATACTTTATTCGAATTTTTTTAACGTCAATGTTGCTTACTATTTTATATGAATTTTATGGCTACTAATTTTTGTCTTGTGAAATCACTTTAAAGAATTTATGAAAATGTTCCAATTCACATCATATAAGTAGTGATATTGGATTATTCCACAACACATATAATATATTAATCTATTATAACATTTATGATAAAAAAATATCATATTCCATGTCTTGGTCCATTCCTCAGGAAAATAGTGTCACACCCATAGTTTTCCAATTGATTTATAACCATAGCATTTAAATGTCCATGATAGTACTTATTCACAGTACATGTCAATTGAATAAGTGATTATACTCTCGATGTAAATTTGCATTTTATTTATACCTTATTGATTGTGTATATTATATTTCTTCAATCTAATAATTTATTATACACTCCATATAGATTTACATTTACTTCTCAATTGAATAATAATTTTGTTTTTAATATTGCAAAAAATAGATTTATTTTAATAATTAGATTTGAGATAATTTTTAACGTTATCTTATTCAAAATTTAATTAAAAACCAAAAATATCGAATTTTAAATTTTAAATTTTATATAATATGACTTTAATTTTCCTTTTAACACTAAATTTCTGAACAACAAAATACTATTTTAATATCATATCTAATATTTTAGGTTTTTTTTTATCGTTTTACATTTACATCCATCATAATTTATTAATTCCATCTCTAAATTCCTAGGTACTTTCTTTTGGCATTTAATTATATAATTATTAATATATAATTTTCAAGAATCAATGGATTTGTGAGCATGTCATCATATTGTTTTTATTTATTTATTTTAAACATATAGCATGCTCTTTTCTATATTTTTTTTTTAGATTTTATTATAATTTTATAGCTTTTACATATACAGTTTTGTTTAATTGCAACTTTTTTATCTTTAATTTTTAAAAAGTTTAAATAGAACAAATAATTATAACAAAGTCAATAGTAATTTTTCATTTTAATAACACTAAATACACACATATATTTAGTTAAATTTTCAAATGAACTCAAAAAGGCATCAAGATGTGAGGTTAGGGCTAATCAGTGCTCCATATTATCACGTACAATCCATCAAAGGTATCTTCATGCCAAGACATCATGACCAAAAAGTGCCCTAAATCACCCTTAGAAGAGGAAAAGGGCTTATATGGAGTTAACTAGCTCAAGTGTTGGCACTCGAATGTGATGTACAAGCCCTATATTGTAATATTAAGGATGACCATGATCTTCTATTAGGTGGTGATGAGCCTCAACATTGGGGAACTTTATGGACCTTCATACACCTCCAACCTTATTTAAATAAACTCTTATCATAATTCCTTACATATTTTGATTATATTTTGCTTAATGAGATGCATAAAAGTGAGATACATACAAATAAAATACTCGATAAATATTGGATTATCTAAAAAGCCAAGAAGCTTCTTTCATGCCAGAAAGTGAAGTGGAAATTAAATTTTTGTCTTTAAACTATTAGATATATAAAAAAAGTAATGATAATTTCACAAAATATGTGGAATACCCAAAGAATAAACAAAGCCATATATGATTCCTAATATCCTATGTTTCTGAAGTAAACATTAAAAAGAAAAAAAAAACCGCTTCTTATTCAATAAACAATGTTAACCTTAACCCAATACTTTTTAAATCAATGATAATTAGATGAAATGAGTCATTCCCAAACAAATGCCTTATTAGACAATAAAACAAGAACTACAAGTGTTTAAGAGACTACCAATTTTTTTAAACAAAATATACACAAAATTTTAAAATTTAGCCTTTCTCGCAAAAGTATAATTTCATTAAAGGAATGTCGTCGTTCCCATGATAATAGATTCCCTACAGTGACCACATAGGAAGCTAGAGCACACGTAATTTTTCCATACAACTAACTAAGTAGAACATATTTCCCTTTCCTAATAAATATTTTGAAGTAAAATACAAGATAAATAGTGGATTATCTAAAAAGTGAAGAAGCTTCGGTCATACCAAAACTTAATTGGAAATTAAGTATTTTTACCTAAATCATTAGATATATAATAAAGTAATAATAATTACACAAAATATGTCTAACACCCAAAAATAAACAAAGTCATATATGATTCCTAATATCCTATGTTTCTCGAGTAAACATAAAGAAAGAACATAAGGCTTCTTATTCAAGAAACCACGTTAACTATAACCCAACCCTTTTTAAATCAATGATAATTAGATGAAACTAGTCATTCCCGAACAAATGGATCACTAAACAATAGAATGAGAACTATAAATGTTTAAGGGAATAATAAATTAAAAAAAAAAATTGAACTTGAAAAATGCTTCAAATTCTTGGGCAAGATATCAGATCTAAAGGTTAAAGATATTTCATGTACTTGAATGAGTATATGTGTACATAGAGGAAAGCTTCCTAAATGACTTACCCATCATTTAATAGTAGGATATTAGGTATGTGAAGAGATATGTTCTAGATTCGTGAGACTCTAGCTTTCATTTCCAACAGTGGAGAAGAGATTGATAATTTAATATTTTAATTCAAGACATGAACTTTAAATTAAATTGCATATCTCCACCTCCAACTCCAAATCCTCCTCCTCCTTCTACTCCACCTCCACCTCCACAACCTTGACCTCCACCACCTACTCCACCTCCACAAACTTGACCTCCACCCCCTCTTCCTCCTCCTCTAGCTCCTCGACTACCTCCTCCTCGTCCACCACCACCTCCTCCTCCTCCTCTACTACCTCCAACTGGTCCACCACCTCCCTTCCCTCCACCTCCAACTGGTCCACCACCTTCACCTATGCCTCCTCCTACCCCTCTACCTCCTCCTCCTCAACCTCCAACTCCTCGACCACCTCCTCCTCCCACTCCGCTTCCTTCTCATCCTCCTCCTCCTCCACCACTTACTCAACATTGACATCCACCTCCTCCACCACCTCCGCCTATGACTTTCCCTCCTCCTGTACCTCCACCTCTACCTCCTCTTCCTCCTTCACCTCAACCTCCACCTCCACCTCCTCCTCCTACTCCTCCACCTCCACCTACATCTCCAACTCGACCTCCTCCTCCACCACCTCTTCCTCCACCTCCACCACCTCTTTCTCCACCTCAACCTCCACCTTCTCCACCACCTCCATAACCTCAACCTCCACCCCGGTCCCCACCACCTCCATCCTGCCCACCACCAACACAACCTCCTCCTCCTCCTTCTCCTCCTCCACCAGTTCCTCACTCCCCTATTTTTTTATTTTTTAAGTAAAGATAACCCTTATGAAATTTAATAGAAAGGTTGTTGTCCAGTACCACACATATTAACTATGTCTAGGATGAAATTCTTCTCCACCTCCTCCACCTCCAACTCCCACTCCTCCTCATCCTCCTCCATCTCCATCTCCACCTCCTCCACCACCACCACCTCCACCTTCACTTGCTCCACCACCTGAATCTCCACCCCCTCCTCACCTCACCACCTCAATCTCCACCCCCTCCTCCACCTAAACCCCCAATCCCTCCCCAAACTCCTCCACCTAAAACATCCCCTTCATAACATTGACCTCCACCCCCTCTTCATTCACCTCCACCTCCTCCACCTCAACCATCCCCTTCATAACATTGACCTCCACCCTCTCCTCATTCACCTCCACCTCCTCCACCTCAACCATCCCCTTCATAACATCAACCTCCACCCGCTGCTCATTCACCTCCATCTCCTCCACCACCATCGCCTCCTCATCCTCCTCCACATCCTCCTCCACCACCTGCTCTTCCTCCACCTCCACCAACTCAACCTCCTCCACCTCCACCACCTCAACCTTCAACTTGTCATCCTCCTCCTCCTATACCACCTCCTCCACCTATGCCTCCTCTACCTCTCCCTCTACCTCTACCTCCACCTCCACCTCCACCTCTAACCCCACTTGCACATCCTCCTCAACCACCTCTACCTCCACCACCTCCTCCTCCTCCTTCTCCTCCTCCACCAGTTCCTCACTCCCATATTTTTTTATTTTTTAAGTAAAGATAACCCTAATGAAATTTAATAGAAAGGTTTTTGTCCAGTACCACACATATTAACTATGTCTAGGATGACATTCTTCTCCACCTCCTCCACCTCCACCTCCCACTCCTCCTCATCCTCCTCCATCTCCATCTCCACCTCCTCCACCAAAACCACCTCCACCTTCACTTGCTCCACCACCTCAATCTCCACCCCCTCCTCCACCTCCACCACCTCAAACTCCAACCCCTCCTCCACCTAAACCTCCAATCCCTCCCCAACCTCCTCCACCTCAAACATCCCCTTAATAACATTGACCTCCACCCCCTCCTCATTGACCTCCACCTCCTCCACCTCAACCATCCCCTTCATAACATTTACCTCCACCCTGTCCTCATTCACATCCACCTCAACCATCCCCTTCATAACATCAACCTCCACCCGCTGCTTATTCACCTCCACCTCCTCCACCACCATCACCTCCTCATCCTCCTCCACATCCTCCTCCACCACCTGCTCTTCCTCCACCCCCACCTCCAACAACTCAACCTCCTCCACCTCCACCACCTCAACCTTCAACTTGTCATCCTCCTCCTCCTATACCACCTCCTCCACCTCTGCCTGCTCTACCTCTCCCTCTACCTCTACCTCCACCTCCACCTCCACCTCTAACCCCACTTGCACATCCTCCTCAACCACCTCCACCTCCACCACCTCCTCCTCCTCCTACTCCTCCACCTCGTACTCCACCTCCATATCCTTCTCAACCTCCACCCCCTTCTCCACCAGCACCACCTCCAACACCTCCTTCTCAACCAGCACCTCCACCTCCACCTCAACCTCCACCCCCTCCTCCACATCCACCACCTCAACCTCCACCACCTCCTCCACCTCGACCATCACCTCCACAACCTCGAACTCCACCCCCTCCTCCTCCTCCTCCTCCTCCTCATCGACAACCACCTCCTAGTCCTCCTCCTCTTCCTCCCGATCCTCCTCCACGTCCTCCTCGGCCACCTCCTCTTCCTCCACCTCCACCTCCACTTCCTCCACCACCTTCGCCTCCAGATCCTCCTCCTCCTTCTCCTCCACCTCTTGCACCTCCATGTCCACGTCCACGTCCACATCCACCTCCCCCTCCTCTTCCTCAACCTTCACTTGTGCCTCCTCCTCCTCTTCCTACTCCTCCATGTCCACCACCTCCTCCTTCCCCACCTCGTCCTCCTCCTCCTCCTCCTCCACATCCACATAAACATCCTCCACCTCCACGATCTCCTCCACAACCTCAACCTCCTGCTCCTCCTCCAATGCCAGCTCCACCTCCTCCTCCTCCATCGCTTCCTCCTCATCCTCCTCCTCCTCCTCCTCCTCGATCGCCTCCTCTTCCTACACCTCCATCTCCTCCACCTCGTCTACCTCCTCTGCCTCCTCTTCCTCCTCCACTTCCACAATCACCTATTCCACCTCCAACATCACCTCCTCCACGTCCACCTCCTCCTCCTCCATCTCCACCTCCACCTCAACCACCTCTTCCTCCTCATCCTACTCCCCCACCTGCACCACTTCCTCCTCCACCTCCACCTCCACCTCCTCATCCTCATCCTACTACCCCACGTCCACCACCTCTTCCTCCACCATCACTTCCTCCTCCACCTCTACCTCCTCCTCCACCACATCCACCTACTCCTTCACCACCACTTCCGCCGCCACCACCAACTCCATCTCCTCCACCAACTCCATCTACACTGCCACACCCTCCACCCCCTTCCTCCTCCACCTCCACCTCCCCTAGCTCCACCATCTCCTCCTCCTCCTCCTATACCCGCACTTCCTCCACCTCCACCTCCACCACAACCATGTCCTCCTCCTCTTCCTCCTCCGCGTCCATCTCCACCACCTCCTCCACAACCTCTTCCACCTCCACCTCCACTTCCTCCTCCTCCTCCTCCTCGTCCACCACCATCTCCATCTTAACCACCACCTCCTCCACCTCCACTTTCAACTCCTCCTCCTCCTCCTCCACCTCCGCTTCTTCCTCCTACTCCTCCTCTGCCTCTGGGTCCGCAACCTCCTCCACCAACAACACCTCATGCTGCTCCTCTTCCTCACCCACCACCACTTGCTCTTCCGCCTCCACTTCCTCCACCTCATCCTTCGCCTCCTCTGCCTCCTATGAAAACTTAAAAAAGAAGAAGAAAAGATTAAAATTTCATTTCCTCCTCTGAGTCATCATTTCCTCCTCCTACTCCTCCTCCTCAGAAAACTAAAAATAAATAAATTAAAATTTCATATCATTCCATTCTCTTTATATATTATACTTATTGATTCATTTTTTACCATGATGATTCATATATCAATATATACATGATAATGTAAAAAATAACATGTAAAATTTATAATATAAATAAGTAATTACGATAACAACAATTTAATTAATAAAAATTTGTAAAATTCATATAAATAGTGCGAAGCGGGGTTGAAAGAGATCACAAAGATATCAATGTTTATGGACTTAATATCCAAAAGTATTTAAAATAAATAAATTAATTATATAGAATCTTTAAAAAATAAAATAAACAACAATCACAGTTACCATAAACATAAATTCTAGAAACTCCTAAATATAAGTATGACACAAACACAAAGCATAAGAAAACTTCAGAAAACCTCGCATATCTTATATGAAATGGAACTAGAAATGTGTTGCTCGTTATTGGCCCAAATCAGATTACGGTAGCCGAAACACCAGGCTACGAAAACAACAGTACTGTCAGCATGTATGGGATAGTGCATTTTATGCATCACCGGCGTCTTAAAAATAATTAATTAAACTTAATTATAATACTAATGAACATAATAATAATTTATAATAATTTAAAATCAATTAATTAACTCATCAATAATTAATCAAAAATTAATATTATTGAAACAAGGCCAACATTCATCTCATCCCAAAACCAAATTCTACCCTACTCATTACTATTTAATCCCTCAATTAAGCTCTTCTACTATCAAGCATTCAAGAAGTCCTAACGATGGATCCTAGTTGGGATTTGAAAAATTAATGAAAAATGTTTTTTGCTGTGGATTCTCCAGTGAATAAGTCAAAAGATATAAACCACAGGTGTCTTAAATCCAGAAACATCAATCATCATCAAAGGGGAAGGGCTTATGGGAAGCGGGTGAGATTGAAAGGGAGTCTATGACATCTTGGGAGCTAGTGCAGGAATGGGAGAATGGGATAGGAGAGAAGGAGATGTCGAAGGAGTGGATAAGGTCCTATAGAGATTCGTGGAGAGTATTAATTAATTAGAATAAACAACCTTCCTTATGGAAGCTTATTTGAATTATTGTTGTTTCCATAGATGTCTGGCTAGTAAACTTTTGAGGCCCAATACCCACCACCTAGATTCCTTAATTCATCAGCTTCCATGGGGGATACATTGTATGGTATGCTTTCATGAATATTTGGAATGAAGACATTAGATTTCTTCATCAAAATCTACAACATGGGGATGACGTTCACGACCACATCCATCGCCTCCATTGCTTACACATCGGCTCTCCTGAACCATAGTAGTAGGTGGGAGAATGAGGAGGAGGAATTTAGAATCACTGAGGGAATTGTAGCTTTTCTTTTAGAAGGAAATAAGAGTATGATAGGCTGAATCATGAATCATGAAAGAGTTGGTTGACAAAAGAAATAAGAAATATTTAGACAGACATAATGTTTTCCATCGCCAAGTAAGTGAATGAGGCATTAACATTAAGTACAAGGAGATTTTACAGAGGATATGGAGCAGTGGATTAGACATCATGAAAATTGATGGATTAGCATGCTGACTAGACATATTAAAGTTGGATGAGAGCCACTTTCTGTGTGAATGCATGGTGATTCCTAATATCCTATGTTTCTCAAGTGAACATAAGAAAAGAAGAACATAAGGTTTCTTATTCAAGAAACCATGTTAACTTTAACCCAACACTTTTTAAATCAATTATAATTAGATGAAATTGGTTGTTCCAAAACATATGGATCACTAAACAATAGAACGAGAACTATAAGTGTTTAACGGAACAACAAATTTTTTAAACAGAATAACAAACAAAGAAATAAAAAAAACAAACTTGAAAAATGCTTCAAATTCTTGGCCAAGATATCATATCTAAGTGTTAAAGATATTTCATGTACTTGAATGACTATATTTGTGCATACACGAAAGCTTCCTAAATGACTTACTCATCATTTAATAATAGGATATTAGGTATGTGAAGAGATATGTTATGGATTCAAGAGATTCTAACTTTCATTTCCAACAGTGAATAAATGATTGATAATTTAATATTTGAATTCAAGACATGAACATTACATTAACTTGCATATATCCACATCCAACTCCACCCTCCTCCCCTTTCTCCTCCACCTCCACAACCTTGACCTCCACTCACTGCTCCTACTCGTCCTTCTCCTCCACCTCCACCTCGTCCACCTCCAAAACCTTGACCTCAACCCTCTCCTCCTGCTCCTTCTCCACCTCCTCTACCTCCACCTCCTCAACCACCTCCTCCTCGTCCTCCACATCATCCTCATCCTCCTCCCCATCCTCCTCTACCACCTAGTCTTCCACCATCTCACCTTGCTCCACCTCCACCTTCTCCACCACCTCCACCTATGCATCCTCCTACTCCTCCTCCTCCTCCTCCAGCACCCACACCTCCACCTCCTCGACCACCTCCTCATCCTCCTTCGCTTCCTCCTCCTCCTCCACCACCTCCACCACCTCCTCCTCCACCACCACCTCTGCCTTTGCCTCTACCTCTTCCTTTACCCCCACCTCCTCCACCACCACCACCTCTACCTCTACCTCCACCTCTACCTCTAAATCCACCTCTTCCTTTACCTCCACCTCCACCTCTACCTCCACCTACACCTTGTCTTCCTCCTCCACCTCCACCTCCTTCGTCCTCCACTTCAACCTCCACATCCTCCTTGACAACCTCCTGATGAGCCCCAATTTTGGTACAATTCGGGCTCATTTTGGCCTACTTTACTTGCTCAAACCATTCATCTTTCTTTGCTTATGCATGCATTTCTTAGTTATTTCGTGTTGTTTGTAGGAGGAAGGTTAGAC
>APFE030255306.1:0-26780 GCA_000404065.3 Pinus taeda
TTCTGGGCAGAGGCGGTGGATACTGCATGTTACCTGGTCAACAGGTCACCTTCATTAGCGTTGGAGGATAAGACTCCACAAGAAGTATGGACTGGTAAGAAACCCTCTCTTTCACATCTGAGGGTATTTGATGTGATGCATATGTACATGTTCCAAAGGAGAAACGAACCAAGTTGGATAGTAAATCTGAAAAGTGCATCTTTATTGGGTATAAGGATGGTTTAAAGGGTTATAAGCTTTGGAACCAAGTAACAAGGAAGGTTGAGTACAGTCGAGATGTGGTGTTCAGAGAGGTGAAAGATGTTATTAAACATGAAGTCCAACCAAAGGAACCTGTGAAGATAGAGTTTGAAGTAAAGGAGGAAGAATCAGAATCTGTAGCAGAGGAGGAATCAGAAGATGAAGAGCCACAAACTCCGGCTGTGAGAAGATCAGTTCAAGAAAGAAGGTAGCCAGAAAGGTATAGTCCATCTGCTTTTTATTCAAATTTTGCTTTGTCTGTCACTGATGATGATCCGCGAACTGTGAAGGAAGTAGTGGATTCAGAGGATGGAAAACTCTGGAAAGAGGCCATGGTTGATGAAATGGCATCTTTGCACAAAAATAAGGCTTGGGATCTGATGGAGTTACCGGCTGGAAGGAAACCCATTGGCAAAAAATGGGTGTTCAAAAAGAAGACAAATCCAGAAGGGAAGGTGGAGAAACACAAAGCTCGGTTGGTAGCAAAAGGTTATTCCCAGGTGCCAGGAAATGATTTTGGTGATATTTTTTCTCTTGTTGCCAAGGTAACTTCTATTAGATTACTTTTATCTGTTGCTACTACTTTTTATTTTGAGGTAGAACAGATGGATGTGAAGACAACATTTCTTCACGGGGATTTGGAAGAGGAAATCTACATGAAGCAACCTAAAGGCTTTGCGGTGGAGGGTACAAAAGAACTGGTATGCAAGTTAAAGAAGTCTATGTATGGGTTAAAACAATCACCAAGGATGTGGTATCAGAAATTTGATACATTTATACGGAGACTTAGCTTCACTAGAAGCAAAGCAGATCACTGTGTGATTTTTAATTAATTGGTGACCATGTTATTTATCTGGTCTTGTATGTGGACGATATGTTGCTGGTTGGAAATGACAAAGAAATTATCCAGGATTTGAAGACCCAATTTTCCTCAAAATTCGACATGAAAGATCTCGGTGATGCAAACTATATTTTGGGCATGGAAATTAAAAGATATCGGGCAAACACGAAGCTCTGGTTAAACAAGAGGAAGTATTTCGAGACAATAATGCAATGGTTTAATATGCAGGATAGTAAACCAGTGAAGGTTCCTATTCCTATAGGTGTGAGGTTATCTACTGAACAGTGTCCCAAGACACAAAAACAGGAAGAGGACATGTCCCGTGTTCCATATGCAAGTGCAATCGGTAGCCTGATGTATGCAATGGTCTGTACTAGACCATACATTTCGCATGCAGTGGGAGTATTGAGCAGGTTTATGTCAAAACCAGGGAAGGAGCACTGGACAGCAGTGAAGCGGGTTTTCAGGTATTTGTGTGGCACTAGTGATTATGGTTTGTGCTATCAAGGAGGACCAGGATTGGACAGAGTGTTGGATATGCATAGCTTTTTTGATGCAGACTAGGCTGGAGATCTGGATTAGAGAAGATATACAAGTGGGTATGTGTTTAACCTATTTGGAGGTGCAGTCAGTTGGATGAGTAAGAAACAATTTGTAGTGGCACTATCAACTACAGAGGCAAAATACATGGCACCCACTCATGCAAGGAAGGAAGTAGTTTGGTTGCAGAGATTGTGTTCAAGTATGGGGTTAGTACCGAGAGCTATAAGGATAGACTGTGATAGCCAAAGTGCAATTTTCTTGGCAAGGACCCCTGCTTATCATTCAAAGACAAAGCACATTGATGTTCAGTATCAATTTGTGAGGGATATGATAGAAGACAAAAAGGTGTTGCTGGTAAAGGTGGACACTTTGAAGAATATTGCAGATGCGTTGACAAAATTTGTTAGCTTTAAGAATTTCTCTTGGTGTAGAGAAACAATGGGTGTTTCAGTGCTGGAAAAATGACTAAGCTCTCCTGTGGCCCCCTGTGGAAAGAAAACAACAAGTGGGAGATTATTGTGTTCTGCTATATTCTTTCCACATAGTTAAAAGGGGGTTTGAGGGGTACCCGTAACGCCCCAGAAAATTTTGGTTTTGGACCCTATGTTAGGTTGGGCGGACCCACCTATGGTTTTATGCATTATTTTCGCACATGTTTTTTGGACGCGATGGTTTTCAGTCCATGGTTTTGGACACGATGGTTGTCCGTCCATGGTATTGGATGCTTCGACATGTATAAATATGTATTGTAAAATTGAAAGGAACATAATGAAAAATCAAGCTAGTAGTCCTGGTTTTGCGATCCAGGGGGAAATCTCTGTGCATATGTGTTTTTATGTGTTATGCTCTCGCATTGTTTATTTTTCTATGATTTAGAATTCGTATGCAGGTAATTTCTGTATGGGGTTAAAACCTACAAGAAATTCCATGATAAAGTTAGCTATGGAAATACTTCTTGTTGAACTTTAGTTGTAAACTACATGCAACCCTATATATTACTATTCCATAGAGGATCTACACTACTCCTAGTCAACTCCCTATTCCTAATTTACATAATCAACAATAATGTGACTGGTAGAACTAGAGTTAGAATCCACAATAGAATAAATGTTTCTACATGATATACAAAATTTTTAAACATTGGTTTTCATTGATATGGTTGCTCACACTAAAAATTCAAATGGTAAGTAGAAATTTCCCAAGGTTGCATGACAACTGCAAACATTTTTTTCACGATGTGTGCACAAATCTAAACCTAAGCCCAGAAACTCTAATATGGTTGAATCATCTCTAATGCAACATATAAGCTTTTGGCTATTACAAAACATGAGAAAATTGTCACCAATTTAACTTTCAAGAAACTTTCTTCTTTGGGGTATGGGTTGTTTTGTAAAGTTTTTGTTGAATCTAAAATTGGGCCCAAAAACTCTAATAGAGTTGAATCATATATTATGGTAAGCTTAATGTTGTAATCAATTGCCCCTCTAGCACTTAATAGATTGGTTACTAGGCTACTACAAACCTACCAAACATGATGATAAATAGAAACTAGACAAATTGCATGATAAAGTTAGATATCAAAAAAAAAATTTGTTGAATTTTAGCTATAAACTGCATGAGATCCTACAAATTACTATTCCATAAAGGAGGTACACTAATTGTGGTCAACTCCTGGATCTTGAAATACATAATCAATAGTAATGTTACTAGAAGAATTGGAATTAGAATCGACATGGAATAAGTGTTTCTACATGATATACACACTTGTCAAACATCAGTCTATGGTTATGTGGTTGCTCACACTCAAAAAATTCAAACAATAAGTAGACATTTCCTAAGGTTGCATCACAACTGCAAACACGTTTTTCACAATGTCTGCACAAATATGAAGTTGGGACCAAATACTCTGATAGAATTGAATTATCTTCTATGGTAGTATTCGAAAAAAGAGTTGAAAGGATAGTAAAGTTTGCATACATAATGTTCCTAAAACATTTTACACTATTTTGAACACCCACGAAATTTGTTGATGAGGCTATTGAGAAGCCATATAATTGCATCCATAATAAAAAGCCTACAAATTAGGCATGAAACATATATCTACCAATTCCCATCTTTGATGAGTGCTTTTTTTCCGAGATGGCAAAAGACGAACTGCAACACTCTCTCCTGCTCGCTGAAATTTATGCAACTCCACATGTAGCTTGTTGGAAATAGAATCAAAATGAACTGGAACACTGAATACCCCTACAATGAGAAAATGGAATAGGGTTAGAGTGGAATAAATATTTCAAATTTATATATATGGTAGGAAGCGAGGTTTCATGACAGTAGTTCCCTTGGAGTATAAGCCCTACAAGAGAAGTTAGAACATCACTTTTCTAGTGCTTTATTTTATATTCTTTATTAAGTCTAGTTTTTCTTGATGTTTAAGTCATATGTTAGTTATATACCAGATAAATATGAAGGTGCTAGTGCGATATAAAATATTTTGGGATTTTTTAGTTTTTTTTGGACCCTATATTAAGTGGCTAGACCTACCTATGGTTTTGTGCATGGATTTCACACATGGCTTTAGGCATGATGGTTTTTTGTCCATGGTATTTTGTAGATCTAGTAATGGGAACTACGATTATGTTCTAATCCATGGTTAATGGATTGGGGTTTATTGATGCTTCATCATGTATATATATCTATTGTAACATTAAAAGGAATATAATGAGAAATCAATCTAGTAGTCCCAATTTTTGGGTCCAGGGGAAAATCTCTTTCTATATCTATTTTATATTTTATGATCTCCCTATTGTTTATTTTCTATTTTCAAAATTCATATGTAGGTAATTTCTCTACAGGGTTAAATCCTTCACACATTACTCTAATATTAATACACCTGAAAGTACTTGATCATATTCAGTAGATAAGCCTCTCCATCATCCTAATACTCCCCTTCAAAGGCAGGGGGCACAATCTTCCTAAACTTACCATATAACTCTATCTTCTTCTTTCATTTCTATATTTTTGTGGATATCTGACCCAAATCTCCTCCACTTTCAGATTTCTCAGGTTTTGTTTCACTTTTATTCCTCTTTAGCCCTTTCGGCTCAAATCTTTTGTGGCTCAACTTTTCCATCCACTCTCTGAACATTCTCTCCGGCTCAACACTAGCTTTCAGTAATTACTCATTACTACTCCCAAGTTGTACTATTTCATATTGCAAATTATTTGCTATATCCACTAGCTAAGGGGGGTATCGAAGTGCTACTTACACCTAATTCCACATACAAATCGTCACCACCCATAATAGTTGGATGAGGGCTTTCTATCTTTCTTTCACCGTCTACTCCACCTCAATGCATTACACAACATACAATCTCTATCAGTATATTATATTTATTTATGATGGTGCCCCCGAGGCCCAGTGTAGTGATTGGAGCTTTGATATTATTTTTCATACACCTAATATTACACATTGTAATATGTTCCTTAAATACATGGACTAAGGGAAATTTATTTTTTTCAATATTAATAAAACTTTTGATAATTTTCTCTCAAATAATGTGGAATGACATAAGGCTTATATCTAAATTTATGCACAGAACCAATTATTTATATTTTGTTTATGTTTGTGATGCGCGGATCAATAGTGCGAGAACCTTGGTAAAGATACTCGACTTTCCAATTTAATGCTATCAAGGAACTGATGGTAAATTTATTAACCCCCAATCTCATACTTATATAAGGTCAAATTTTTAAGTATTTGGGTGTTATGATGATTTCCCATGTTCCTCTTTTAGTGACTATAATTGTACCTTATCCACTAATAACCATAATATTATGGCGCAACTATATGTTAACTATGTTAACTATGCATCTAGGGTAGGGTGGCCACCAATTTTCAAAGTGTACACCTCTCCTTAAACGTGGTTGTACTACCTCCAAACTCCCACACTCTCCTGCTTACACCTCATCTCCATTCACATGCATACCACACCCTTCACGTGTCTGCTCACTACTCGAGGTACTGGTAACCAAGGGTAGAGATTTATGTAGGTAAAATCTATAGTGATTCTGCAAGTGTATTAACCCTAGCCCCATCATATTCCTTTCACTTGGTAACTTATCGATGAATTGGCTAGGGTTCTATGAGGGTGATACCTGGGATCTATCTAGAGCTTCTTGTGGATGTTTCAACCCTTTTTGGCTAATTATTTAGCGCCATCAGGACAACTACCACTTACGATGTAAAATCATCACTTGATAGAACTCTCTTATCTTATGTTCCAATGCGGTTACCTGAAAAAGGTTAAGAAATTACTTTGTTTTGTAGGTTTTTTATCTAGGTATGAGAGACAATACTTCTACCTAGATGACTTAAGGTCTATGCCCCTCTTGTAGGTATGACTACTTTGTGTGAATATATTAACATTTCGACCACATGTTTTACCAATTGCATTAGCATCTGTGGTTCTAATTTTCTCTCTTTTTTTCTCTATGGTTTTGAGTATACATGTAGGTGCCCCTCCATTTTGTGCTTGAACTCACCCAGGAAGGTTATTCTGTGGGAGAAAATTTCCTTCGTCAGTTAACTAGTATGGATATGTTTGCATTTTCGTTTACTATAGAATTTCATGAAAACCCCTCTCTTAAATTGCTCCCAGATATCATTTCTACTTTTATCAAATTTCTTGACTGGGGTTTAACTAGTAATTTATAAGTAGCTTCAAGGTGACCATTATTTCCAAATTCTCCTGGACATGTAACTTCTCTTTTGTCCCTTCTTATTCTGTATGTGATTTTTGGGTTTTCATTTTTTTTGTCACAATTTATTACAAATTTAACTTATTCATTTTATCCCTTATTAGGTACCTTCAATGTGGTTTCTTTTCCTTGTGATTTCATCATGAATTTGGGTGTAAGGTTAATCCACCCTCTTTGGTTCTATAGGTGGGTACCTCCTACGTTGAACTTGCCAGGGTTTTTAGCTTGGCTTATTTTCACCTTTTATTGAGGCTTATATTCAGCTTGGCTTAGAATTTCCACGAGGGAACATACCTCTGTGCACCTCTGAATTTGTAGACAGTGATGTGCTTCATCATTTTTCACTCATAGGCTTGTAGTTTACAGGTCGTAGAACAAAAGCACATGATGTGTTATCTCCTGGTTAAGAGGGAGGGTTAAGGTTTCAACCCCCACATTGTATTATTTGTCCCAGTTTTTAATCTCATCTCTAGAATGATAATACTATGATTGTTTCCATTTTTTATTATTTTGTTTATAATGATGAAATTATTAATGGGAACTATGCTAAGTATCGATTTTAAATATATATATATGTGTACATGTTGTTTGCGTGATGGAAAATTTTGAGTTTTCTTTTCTGATTGTTCAGTGCTAGCTTATAAGATGACTAAACTAAAATATTTCCCCAAAATAATTTGGGTTCACAATCATTTTCCCTTAACAATGATATCGAGTTAGTCAGTAATGATTAATTCTTTTTGGAGTATAAAATTTTCTATGTTAGCATAGATACTTAGCGTTAACATGTTGATTTCAGAAGGGTGTGTGTGTCAGCATATAAGTTTTAGGTTTGTATAGTATATAACCAATTTCACCAACCCTTCTCTCGTCTACTAGTTAATTACTGCTAAAACAAATGATATTTATTCCTATCTCTTTCTCTATGATGTTATGACATCTACTGTCAATTTGAAAAGGAGTACAAAGAGCAGGAGAGTATGTGTACTGCAGAGAATATGTGTACTCTAGAGAGACTTGGGGGATCCAAGTATAGTCCTACTGATTGTATTTGCTGTGTGGGACTCAAATTGAGCTTACTATAATAGGAAAAGCCACTAGAGGTTGGAGGCATAGCCGCAGAGCCTGAGAGCTTTAATTGATTTCTAAAGAGAGACGGGGCTATAGTGACATTGTAGCATAGCGGATATCGAATGATTAAGCTATGGCTAGTTGTCTGAGGTGTGTTGAAGATAGGAGAAGGATCTCTAGAGACAAATGTAGAATTCTGAGGGAGTTAAAGAAACCAAAAGCTCGAGAAGCGAAGAGCACTCATTGAGGGAGTCAAGTCCAGAGAAGCCCAGACCTATATGTAGGACAAGGAAAACTAGGGGTAAGATGGCATTCTAAGCCTATCGGTTCAGCCATAAACCAATGGAGTTAAGTGTAGCACTTGTAAAAGAATTGAAGCCATAATCTTGGAGAGCCTAATCGAGCTGATTAGAGCTCAAGGAGACGTAGCCCAAGATATCAGGGTGAACTCCATATTATATTGTTGTCTTATGGGTTTGTTGAATTGCTGCTTTATTTATTGTTATTTGTGTTTTCACATCAACATAAGAAAATGAACATAAGCACTCAATAGTCAAAATCAAATACAAGCATACACCTATATTTGTCAAGCATTTCTTAATTCTGCATTGGTTAATTATCAAGCCTTGGGAAAATTTAAAGCTTTGGAAGTGGGAGATGTTCTTGTAAGTTAGACAAGAAGCAAAGGAACCCCATTTTCAAATTAGGTGGTATCAGAGCTTAAGATTGATTAACCCCACATTCAAAGAAGGTTGTATCAGGATGCCTCATTGACAAGGAAAATATTGCTTGTCAGAAAGGTGTTTGGACAGTCAAGGATTGATTACCTCATTAATCATATGCTTGGTTGCAAACTTACTATTGTTTGAGTTTGTATAGGTGAAGGGAAAGCTATTGATAGCTCAGTCTAGGAAGGACAAGAAGGAAGAAGGGCTGAAGGCATTCTAATCCTAAAGGACCTCAAAGAAATCCTTGAAGCACAAGAGGTTTGTTACAAAAGGTTGCTTGAATAAGTTCTTTATTAATATTTTTTGAAGTTCTTTTGTTCATTGGCATAATGGAAACTTCTACAAGTAAGTCCTCAAATTCTTCTTTCTTCACAAGAGTCTTTGATGAAGACATGAAGCAAGACTTGTCCACCATGATGGATATGGTGAGAAAAATGTATGAGGACGGTAGGAAGAGTAGCATACCTAGAGAGCAGTTGAATTTTGTGGAGGAAGAGAGTCACACGCTTGAACAAGAGAGTTAGGGAGACTCTAACAGCCCTGAAGAGTTTGATTGTGTTCCAAAGGGAGCCACTTCTTCATTTGCTTCACCTCCTCATGAAGGCAATAAAGGTGAAGAGGTAGGTATAAATCTGGTTCTAAACACATTTCTTTTGATTTTTCAAAACATGCTGAATTTCCACATAAGTATGGGAAAAGAGTTGCATGTTCCTTTTGTGGTTTGGATAATCATGATGTTTCTAGATGTTGTAAGAATGCGGCCACATACGGGAAGTAGAAGAAGGAAAAGAAGGAAGTAGCCAAAGGTCCACAAGAGAAGGAAAATCATGTTGTCAAAAGGATGCACATGTGTTTCACTTACTGCCATAAGCAAGAGCATCATACTAAAAAGTATTGAACTTTGAATCCAACACTATTTCCACCAAAGCTAAAGGAGAAGGTGGAGAATGAAAATGGCAGGGATGGAAATAAAGATTCCATGATTGATGTCTTTTAGGATGATTCACATATTGATGCTGATGTGCAAACAAGGGAAGGAACTTTGAAATGGATTGGTAAGAAATGGTTATAATTCCTATCCAATTAAGATTGCATGTCTATTGATGCATCTATTTGCATTTCTTTGTGGAATAAATGCAAGTTACTGGATCTTACCAAAATAATAAATCAAGAGAAGTTGAGTAGGAAACTCACTTTGTTGCTGTAACATTATGTTCATTTTAGCTTCGAATGTAGACTATAATTAAGCAAGGGTTGAAGGATGAAATGCATTCATGAGAATGATGTTCATAAACACAGGGATGCCAATGATTTCCTTGTATTCAAACATGTATCTGTAATTAACTTGCAAGGCTAATTACTTTGTTTTAGGCATGCATGTGGTGTTGACTTGGGAGAAGTTAACCTGGTCTCCAAAATGGAAATAATGGTGAAGTTCTTCATCTTTTGGAAAAGTGTCCTAAAGTTCCTTCTCCTACATGCTTGAATTGAAGAGGAATTTTTTGTAAAGGCATGTTTTATTGGCTTGTTACCTAGTCAATCATTTGTATGTAGATATAAGACATGGAAGGGTCACAAGATGTTGAATCTATTTGTTCGTTGAGGTAGAAGTTAGTCCATCTAGATGTTGTCTGTATGGCTGTTGTTGTTAAAAATCATTTTTGGTAGCTTTTGCAATAGGTACAAATGGAAGTTTTGTGGAGCAGATGTACTTCACATTTGTTTGAGCCACCTTGGATCAAGGATCAAGGCAAAGAAGTTTGAACGACTTTCTGTAAACTTCGTAGCAGAAGCTCTATATGAAATCGAGGAGGAAAACAATTCTTCCCGAGACGACCAACCCATCTAAGAAGGGTAGTGGTGAGAGATTTTGGTTCAGAGCCACTATGCAAAGGTAAGTGTAGGGAGGTTGAAAGAAGAGGGTGTTGTTACTCTAATTTTACTTCTCAGATAAAAATATCAGTCTTTTGGTGCACCAAAAGTTCTATTAATCGGAAGGCGTGATCCAAAATGGATCTTAAAATTCTTTAAGTCTTTATGAAATCTCTATAATTATGCTAAAGATTAAAAATATTGTGAATATCTTCCTTATCAGAGGAATCCTCATGACAGTTTCTAACTTCAATCACCATGGATCAACGAGGGTTTTCGATCAAAGCACGCAAAGTGGCGGACCATGGTAATGCATGTTGTTGCTAATTAGCGAACTCAGTGACGGTTTGAGTCAATGAGGGAGGAATCTGATATATGATTAGTGATAAGGATAATCGCACATTACAGGGAAAACCCCTTGAAGAAGGAGAGTCACATGTGCCCAGACCTGAAAAATCATGAAACACAGCATAAAGTGTTTCAGTTTTTCCCGAGGCAGGATTCCACAGAAATCATAAGGATCTCGAAATGGCTTCGATCGGTAAGGAGTTTAGACCGAGTCCCACATAATGCCACACAACGAGTGACATGCATTTGGTAGAAGGGAGAGAAAACTTCTCAGATCAGACGGGTAAGTATCAAGCAAGTTATCTGCCCGATTTGTGTGATGACTGTAGGATCTGGAGGGTCCAAATCAATGGCGGTGATGCAACTCAATGAATGACTGGATTGGAAAAAGTTATAAAATAGATTGTGTGGGATTTTGGTGGATGATGAGTTCGCAGAGATTCGTGTTTCGCGGGAATTCTTGGAGTAAATGGAAATAATGGTCTTTTCAAATGATCGAGTGTTTTTGGTGAACCTGACATGCTCATCTATTAAAGGAATAGATGGCCACCACCCTAAAACACGTTATGTAGTTACTATAACCATCAAAGGAAGGGATTCGAATGGACAAAAGTAGGGAACTAGAAAGAAGAGAAGCGTAAGGATGTAGATTGGGTTAAAGCCATAGGCTGACATAGAGGAATGGGGGTAGCCCAGGAAGCAGTAAGAAAACCTAGAAGTAGAGAAACTAGAGCTGAGGTGACCAGAAGAAGCAAAGGCAGCAAGTGAGCCAAGGTTAAGGCAGAGTAGGAGAGTCTGTGTACTCCAAAGAGTTTGTTTACTCTAGAGAGACTTGGGGGATCCAAGTACAATCCTACTAATTGTATTTGTTGTGTCGGACTCAAACTGAGCTTACTGTAATAAGAAAATCCACTAGAGGTTGGAGGCATAGTCGCAAAGCGTGAGAGCTCTAATAGATTTCTAAAGAGCAACGAGGCTATAGTGAAGTTGCAGCACAAAAAGAGATTGAATGATCCAGCTGTGGCTAGTTGTCTGAGGTGTGTCAAAGATAGGAGAAGGAGTTCCAAAGAAAAATGCAGAATTTTGAGGGAGTCAGAGAAGCCAAAATCTCGAGAAGCTCAGAGCACTGACTGAAGGAGTCAAGTCCAGAGAAGCCTAAACCTGTATGCAGAACATAGACAACTAGGGGTAAGATGGCATTCTAAGCCCATTGGTTTAGCCATAAACCAATGGAGTTAATTGTAGCACTTGTAAAAGAATTGAAGACATAATCTTAGAGAGCCTAATCGAGTTGATTAGAGCTCAAGGGGACGTAGCCCAAGATATCAGGGTGAACTCGATATTATACTATTGTCTTATGGGTTTGTTGAATTACTGCTTTATTTACTGTTATTTGTGTTTTCACATCAGCATAAGCAAATGAACATAAGCACTCAACAATAAAAAACAAATACAAGCATACACCTATATTTGTCAAGCATTTGTTAATTCTGCATTGGTTAATTATCAAGACTTGGAAAAATTTAAAGCATTGGAAGTGGGAGAGGTTCTTGTAAGTTAGAGAAGAAGCTAAGGAGCCCCATTTTCAGATCAGGTGGTATCAGAGCTTAAGATTGATTAACCCCACATTCAAAGAAGGTTGTATCAAGATGCCTGATTGACAAGGAAAAGATTGCTTATCCGAAAGGTGTTTAGAAAGTCAAGGATTGATTGCCTCATTAATCGTATGCTTGGTTGCTGACTTACTATTGTTTGAGTTTGTATAGGTGAAGGAAAAGCTATTGATAGCTCAGTCTAGGAAGGACAAGAAGGAAGAAGGGCTGAAGGCATTCTTCTTATCCTAAAGGACCTCAAAGAAATCCTTGAAGCACAAGAGGTTTGTTACAAAAGGCTGCTTGAATAAGTTATTTATTAATATTGTTTGAAGTTGTTTCGTTCATTGGCCTAATGGCAACATCTACAAGTAATTCCTCAAATTATTCTATCTTCGCAAGAGTCTTTGATGAAGAAATGAAGCAAGACTTGTCCACCATGATGGATATGGTGAGAGAAATGTATGAGGATGATAGGAAGAGCAGCATAATTAGAGAGCAGTTGAATTTTGTGTAGGAAGAGAAGCTGTTGCTTTTTGACAAATTATAGGAAATGAAGAGGCAACTTCACATTTCGAATCTGAATCTGAAAAGGATGCATTAGCTGGAGTCACAAATGTTTTTCGCCAAAGAAGCCTTGGTGAAGTATTAGCTTGAAAAAGAGGTACACCATTCCAGTTTGTCTTCAAATTCCTCCGAGAATACTTGTTTTGGTTCTTTTGAGAAACATAATAAAGGAATAGGTTCCAAGCTAATGTCCAAGATGGGATATGAAGGAAAGAGCTTGGGAAAGCATGCACAAGGTATTGTTGAACGAGTAAAGGTTGATGAAAGGCCTAAATATTTGGGTCTTGGATATGGACAGTCTTATGGAGAGAATTCCAAAACTTCGATAAAAGCCCGTGAAATAGTCCCAAGAAGGAGTTTCATTTCATGTCCTCTATCTCAGAAGTGTGAAAGTTGCATACAAGAATAATGGAATAGCTTGGAACATGAATTGTGTGATGTAGGTTTTTAGAAGTGCACACTTGAACGAGAGACTTGGGGAGACTCTAACAACCATGAAGAGTTTGATGGTGTTCCAAAGGGAGCCACTTCTTCATTTGGTTCACCTCCTAATGAAGGCAATAAAGGTGAAAGAGGCAGGTATAAATCTAGTTATAAACACATTTCTTTTGATTTTGCAAAGCATGATGAATTTACACATATGTATGGGAAAGGAGTTACATGTTCCTTTTGTGGTTTACATAACCATGATGTTTCTAGATGTTGGAAGAAAATTGCCAGATACGGGACACAGAAGAAGGAAAAGAAGCAAGCAGTGAAGGGTCCAGAAGAGAAGGCAAATCGTGCTATCGAAAGGATGCATGTTATGCTCTTTAACCTGCAAATGATACCCAAATACAAAATATGCGAAGAAAGGAGACCTCAAACTCAGAATATGCGAAGAAAAGATACCCATAACACAGAATAGCAATGATTTTATTATTCAAAGAGTAATGTTCACTTGCCTCTTCGAGGGGGAAACCTCAAATATTGTAGAGCTCGATTACAAAATAAGACACGATGCTCCTCACAAGGAGTTTCTATCCTTTATATATGACTCCTACATGCAATACCACGGGCCAATACCGCGTATTACTAATACCATCTATCTAATATGACAACCCATTTGCAACTAACTGTGGTTCCGTTATTAATTGTGGATTAACCACTTACAATTATTAATATGGGCTTTATTGACTCTTGACTATGACGTGGTACCATTACATAGATAAGGGGGTTAGGGTGGGACCATAACATGCCCACCCCCTTAAGACTAGCCTTGTCCTCAAGGCTGAAGCTGCGGAAACTGCTGCAGAATAGTGGCTGGCTCCCAAGTTGCATCTTCTGGAGAGGTGTCTTTCCATTTGATGAGGACTTCCTTAATCATGAGGCCACGCAGTTGCTTGACTCGTGTGTCGAGGACCTGTTCTGGTTGAAGCCAGATGGATCCTTCTTCGTCCAATTTCAAGAGACTAGTCTGAATTCTGCAATTGTTCCCAATCACTTTCTTGAGGCATGAGACATGAAAAACTGGATGGATTTTTGCAGTAGGTGGCAAAGCCAACTTGTAGGCCACTTCTTGAATGCGTTGAAGTACTTGATATGGTTTGTAGAATTTGGGAGAGAGTTTCTGATATTATTTTTCATACACCTAATATTACACATTGTAATATGTTCCTTAAATACATGGACTAAGGGAAATTTATTTTTTTCAGTATTAAAACTTTTTCTAATTTTCTCACAAATAATGTGGAATTACATAAGGCTTATATCTACATTTATGCACAGAACAAATTATTTATATTTTGTTTATGTTTGTGATGAATGGATCAATAGTGCGAGAACCTTGGTAAAGATACTTGACTTTCCAATTAAATGCTATCGAGGAACTAAAGGTAAATTTATTAACCACTAATCTCATACTTATATAAGGTCAAATTTTGAAGTATTTGGGCGTTATGATGATTGCCCACGTTCCTCTTTTAGTCACTATAATTGTACCTTATCCACTAATAACCATAATATTATGGCGCAACTATATTTTAACTATGTTAACTATGCATCTAGGGTAGGGTGGCCACCAATTTTCGAAGTGTACACCTCTCCTTAAACGTGGTTGTACTACCTCCAAACTCCCACACTCTCCTGCTTACACCTCGTCTCCGTTGACATGCATACAAAACCCTTCACATGTTTGCTCACTACTCGAGGTACTGGTAACCAAGGGTAGAGATTTATGTAGGTAAAATCTATAGTGATTCTGCAAGTGTATTAACCCTAGCCCCATCATATTCCTTTCACTTGGTAACTTATCGATGAATTGGCTAGGGTTCTATGAGGGTGATACCTGGGATCTATCTAGAGCTTCTTGTGGATGTTTCAACCCTTGTTGGCTAATTATTTAGCGCCATCAGGACAACTACCACTTACGATGTAAAATCATCACTTGATAGAACTCTCTTATCTTATGTTCCAATGCGGTTACCTGAAAAAGGTTAAGAAATTACTTTGTTTTGTAGGTTTTTTATCTAGGTATGAGAGACAATACTTCTACCCAGATGACTTAAGGTCTATGCCCCTCTTGTAGGTATGACTACTTTGTGTGAATATATTAACATTTCGACCACATGTTTTACCAATTGCATTAGCATCTGTGGTTCTAATTTTCTCTCTTTTTCTCTATATGGTTTTGAGTATACATGTAGGTGCCCCTCCATTTTGTACTTGAACTCACCCAGGAAGGTTACTCTGTGGGAGAAAATTTCCTTGGTCAGTTAACTAGTAAGGGTATGTTTGCATTTTCGTTTACTATAGAATTTCATGAAAACCCCTCTCTTAAAGTGCTCCTAGATATCATTTCTACTTTTATCAAATTTCTTGACCAGGGTTTAACTAGTAATTTATAGGTAGCTTCAAGGTGACCATTATTTCCAAATTCTCCTGTACATGTAACTTCTCTTTTGTCCCTTCTTATTCTGTATGTGATTTTTGGGTTTTCATTTTTTTTTCACAATTTATTACAAATTTAACTTATTCATTTTATCCCTTATTAGGTACCTTCAATGTGGTTTCTTTTCCTTGTGATTTCATCATGAATTTGGGTGTAAGGTTAATCCACCCTCTTTGGTTCTATAGGTGGGTACCTCCTGCATTGAACTTGCCAGGGTTTTTAGCTTGGCTTATTTTCACCTTTTATTGAGGCTTATATTCACCTTGGCTTAGAATTTCCACGAGGGAACATACCTCCGTGCACCTCTGAATTTGTAGACAGTGATGTGGTTCATCATTTTGCACTCATAGACTTGCAGTTTACAGGTCGTAGAACAAAAGCACATGATGTGTTATCTCCTGGTTAAGAGGGAGGGTTAAGGTTTCAACCCCTACATTGTATTATTTGTCCCAGTTTTTAATCTCATCTCTAGAATGATAATACTATGATTGTTTCCATTTTTTATTATTTTGTTTATAACGATGAAATTATTAATGGGAACTATGCTATGTATCGATTTTAAATCTCTCTCTCTCTGTATATATATATATATGTACATGTTGTTTGTGTGATGGAAAATTTTGAGTTTTCTTTTCTGATTGTTCAGTGCTAGCTTATAAGATGACTAAACTAAAATGTTTCCCTAAAATAATTTGGGTTCACAATCATTTTCCTTTAACAATGATACCGAGTTAGCCAGTATTGATTAATGCTTTTTGGAGTATAAAATTTTCTATGTTAGCATACATACTTAGCGTTAACATGTTGCTTTCAGAAGGGTGTGTGTGTCAGCATATAAGTTTTAGGTTTGTATAGTATATCACCAATTTCACCAACCCTTCTCTCGTCTACTAGCTAATGACTGCTAAAACAAATGATATTTATTCCTATCTCTTTCTCTATGATGTTATGACATCTGCTGTCAATTTGAAAAGGAGTACACAGAGCAGGAGAGTATGTGTACTGCAGAGAATCTGTGTACTCTAGAGAGACTTGGGGGATCCAAGTATAGTCCTACTGATTGTATTTGCTGTGTCGGACTCAAATTGAGCTTACTATAATAGGAAAATCCACTAGAGGTTGGAGGCATAGTCGCAGAGCCTGAGAACTTTAATAGATTTCTAAAGAGAGACGGGGCTATAGTGACGTTGTAGCATAGTGGATATCGAATGATCGAGCTGTGGCTAGTTGTCTGAGGTGTGTCGAATATAGGACAAGGAGCTCTAGAGACAAATGTATAATTCTGAGGGAGTTAAAGAAGCCAAAAGCTCGAGAAGCTAAGAGCACTCATTGAGGGAGTCAAGTCCAGAGAAGCCCAAACCTATATGCAGAACAAGGACAACTAGGGATAAGATGGCATTCTAAGCCCATCGGTTCAGCCATAAACCAATGGAGTTAAGTGTAGCAGTTGTAAAAGAATTGAAGCCATAATCCTAGAGTGCCTAATCGAGTTGATTAGAGCTCAGCGAGACGTAGCCCAAGATATTAGGGTGAACTCCATATTATATTGTTGTCTTATGGGTTTGTTGAATTGCTGCTTTATTTATTGTTATTTGTGTTTTCACATCAACATAAGAAAATGAACATAAGCACTCAATAGTCAAAATAAAATACAAGCATACACCTATATTTGTCAAGCATTTCTTAATTCTGCATTGGTTAATTATCAAGCCTTGGGAAAATTTAAAGCTTTGGAAGTGGGAGATGTTCTTGTAAGTTAGACAAGAAGCTAAGGAACCCCATTTTCAAATTAGGTGGTATAAGAGCTTAATATTGATTAACCCCACATTCAAAGAAGGTTGTATCAGGATGCCTAATTGAAAAGGAAAATATTGCTTCTCGGAAAGGTGTTTGGACAGTCAAGGATTGATTACCTCATTAATCATATGCTTGGTTGCGAACTTACTATTGTTTGAGTTTGTATAGGTGAAGGGAAAGCTATTGATAGCTCAGTCTAGGAAGGACAAGAAGGAAGAAGGGTTGAAGGCATTCTTCTTATCCTAAAGGACCTCAAAGAAATCCTTGAAGCACAAGAGGTTTGTTACAAAAGGTTTCTTGAATAAGTTCTTTATTAATATTTTTTGAAATTCTTTTGTTCATTGGCATAATGGAAACTTCTACAAGTAAGTCATCAAATTCTTCTTTCTTCACAAGAGTCTTTGATGAAGACATGAAGCAAGACTTGTCCACCATGATGGATATGGTGAGAAAAATGTATGAGGATGGTAGGAAGAGTAGCATACTTAGAGAGCAGTTGAATTTTGTGGAGGAAGAGAATCACACGCTTGAACCAAAGAGTTAGGGAGACTCTAACAACCCTGAAGAGTTTGATGGTGTTCCAAAGGGAGCCACTTCTTCATTTTCTTCACCTCCTCATGAAGGCAATGAAGGTGAAAGAGGTAGGTATAAATCTGGTTCTAAACACATTTCTTTTGATTTTCCAAAGCATGCTGAATTTCCACATAAGTATGGGAAAAGAGTTGCATGTTCCTTTGTGGTTTGGATAATCATGATGTTTCTAGATGTTGTAAGAAGGCGACCACATACGGGAAGTAGAAGAAGGGAAAGAAGGAAGTAGCCAAAGGTCCACAAGAGAAGGCAAATCATGTTGTCAAAAGGATGCACATGTGTTTCACTTACTGCCATAAGCAAGGGCATCATACTAAAAAGTGTTGGACTTTGAATCCAACACTATTTCCACCAAAGCTAAAGGAGAAGGTGGAGAATGAAAATGGCAAGGATGGAAATAAAGATTCCATGATTGATGTCTTTTAGGATGATTCACATATTGATGTTGATGTGCAAACAAGGGAAGGAACTTTGAAATGGATTGGTAAGAAATGGTTATAATTCCTATCCAATTAAGATTGCATGTCTATTGATGCATCTATTTGCATTTCTTTGTGGAATAAATGCAAGTTACTAGATCTTACCAAAATAATAAATGGAGAGAAGTTGAGTAGGAAACTCACTTTGTTGCTGTAACATTATGTTCATTTTAGCTTCGAATGTAGACTATACTTATGCAAGGGTTGAAGGATGAAATGCATTCATGAGAATGATGTTCATAAACACAGGGATGCCAATGATTTCCTTGTATTCAAACATGTATCTGTAATTAACTTGCAGGGCTAATTACTTTGTTTTAGGCATGCATATGATGTTGACTTGGGAGAAGTTAACCTGGTCTCCAAAATGGAAATAATGGTGAAGTGCTTCATCTTTTGGAAAAGAGTCCTAAAGTTCCTTCTCCTACATGCTTGAATTGAAGATGAATTTTTTTGTAAAGGCATGCTTTATTGGCTTGTTACCTAGTCAATCATTTGTATGTAGATATAAGACATGGAAGGGTTTACAAGATGTTGAATCTATTTCTTCGTTGAGGTAGAAGTTAGTCCATCCAGATGTTGTCTGTATGGCTATTGTTGTTAAAAAATCATTTTTGGTAGCTTTTGCAACAAGTACAAATGGAAGTTTTGTGGAGTAGATGTACTTCACATTTTTTTGAGCCACCTTGGATCAAGGATCAAGGCAAAGAAGTTCGAACGACTTTCTGTAAACTTTGTAGCAGAAGCTCTATATGAAATCGAGGAGGAAAACAATTCTTCTCGAGACGACCAACCCATCCAAGAAGGGTAGTGGTCAGAGATTTTGGTTCAGAACCACTATGCAAAGGTAAGTGTAGGGAGGTTGAAAGAAGAGGGTGTTGTTACTCTCATTTTACTGCTTAGATAAAAATATCAGTATTTTGGTGGACCAAAAGTTCTATTAATCGGAAGGCGTGATCCAAAATGGATCTTAAAATTCTTTAAGTCTTTGTGAAATATCTATAATTATGATAAAGATTAAAAATATTGTGAATATCTTCCTTATCAGAGGAATCCTCATGACAGTTGCTAACTTTAATCACCATGGATCAACGAGGGTTGTTGATCAAAGTGCGCAAAGTGGCGGACCATGGTAATGCATGTTGTTGCTAATTAGCAAAGTCAGTGACGGTTTGAGTCAATGAGGGAGGAATCTGATATATGATTAGTGATAAGGATAATCGCACATTACAGGGAAAACCCCTTGAAGAAGGAGAGCCACATGTGTCCAGACCTGAAAAATCATGAAACATGACATAAAGTGTTTCAATTTTTCCAAGGCAGGATTCCACAAAAATCATAAGGACCTCAAAATGGCTTCGATCGGTAAGCAGTTTAGACCGAGTCCCACATAATGCCACACAGAGAGTGACACGCATCTGGCAGAAGGGAGAGAAAACTTCTCAGATCGGACGGGTAAGTATCGAGCAAGTTATCAGCCCGATTTGTGTGATCACTATAGCATCTGGAGGGTCCAGATCAATGGCGGTGATGCAACTCAATGAATGACTGGATTGGACAAAGTTATAAAATAGATTGTGTGGGATTTTGGTGGATGATGAGTTCGCAGAGATTCGTGTTTCGCGGGCATTCTTGGAGTAAATGGAAATAATGGTCTTTTCAAATGATCGAGTGTTTTTGGTGAACCTGACATGCTCATCTATTAAAGGAATAGATGGCCACCACCCTAAAACACGTTATGTAGTTACGGTAACCATCAAAGGAAGGGATTCGAATGGAAAAAAGTAGGGAACTAGAAAGAAGAGAAGCGTAAGGAAGCATATTGGGTTAAAGCCATAGACTGACATAGAGGAAGGGTGGTAGCCTAGGAAGCATTAAGAAAAAATAGAAGTAGAGAAACTAGAGCTAAGGTGACCAGAAGAAGCAAAGGTAGCAAGTGAGCCAAGGTTAAGGCAGAGTAGGAGAGTCTGTGTACTCTAGAGAGTTTGTGTACTCTAGAGAGACTTGGGGGATCCAAGTACAATCCTACTAATTGTATTTGTTGTGTCGGACTCAAACTGAGCTTACTGTAATAAGAAAATCCACTAGAGGTTGGAGGCATAGTCGCAAAGCGTGAGAGCTCTAATAGATTTCTAAAGAGCAATGAGGCTATAGTGAAGTTGCAGCACAAAAAGAGATTGAATGATCCAGCTGTGGCTGGTTGTCTGAGGTGTGTCAAAGATAGGAGAAGGAGTTCCAAATACAAATGCAGAATTTTGAGGGAGTCAGAGAAGCCAAAAGCTCGAGAAGCTCAGACCAATTACTAAAGGAGTCAAGTCCAGAGAAGCCTAAACCTGTATACAGAACATGGATAACTAGGGGTAAGATGGCATTCTAAGCCCATCGGTTTAGCCATAAACCAATGGAGTTAATTGTAGCACTTGTAAAATAATTGAAGACATAATCTTAGAGAGCCTAATCGAGTTGATTAGAGCTCAAGGAGACATAGCCCAAGATATCAGGGTGAACTCGATATTATACTATTGTCTTATGGGTTTGTTGAATTGCTGCTTTATTTACTGTTATTTATGTTTTCACATCAGCATAAGCAAATGAACATAAGCACTCAATAATAAAAAACAAATACAAGCACACACCTATATTTGTCAAGCATTTCTTAATTCTCCATTGGTTAATTATTAAGACTTGGAAAAATTTAAAGCATTGGAAGTGGGAGAGGTTCTTGTAAGTTAGAGAAGAAGCTAAGGAGCCCCATTTTCAGATCAGGTGGTATCAGAGCTTAAGATTGATTAACCCCACATTCAAAGAAGGTTGTATCAAGATGCCTAATGACAAGGAAAAGATTTCTTATCCGAAAGGTGTTTGGAAAGTCAAGGATTGATTGCCTCATTAATCGTATGCTTGGTTGCTGACTTACTATTGTTTGAGTTTGTATAGGTGAAGGAAAAGCTATTGATAGCTCAGTCTAGGAAGGACAAGAAGGAAGAAGGGTTGAAGGCATTCTTCTTATCCTAAAGGAGCTCAAAGAAATCCTTGAAGCACAAGAGGTTTGTTACAAAAGGCTGCTTGAATAAGTTATTTATTAATATTGTTTGAAGTTGTTTTGTTCATTGGCCTAATGGCAACATCTACAAGTAATTCCTAAAATTATTCTTTCTTCGCAAGAGTCTTTGATGAAGAAATGAAGCAAGACTTGTCCACCGTGATGGATATGGTGAGAGAAATGTATGAGGATGATAGGAAGAGCAGCATAATTAGAGAGAAATTGAATTTTGTGCAGGAAGAGAAGTTGTTGCTTTTTGACAAATTATAGGAAATGAAGAGGCAACTTCACATTGTGAATCTAAACCTGAAAAGGATGCATTAGTTGGAGTCACAAATCGTCTTCGCTAAAGAAGCCTTGGTGAAGTATTAGCTTGAAAAAGAGGTACACCATTCCAGTTTGTCTTCAAATTCCTCCGAGAATACTTGTTTTGGTTCTTTTGAGAAACATACTAAAGGAAAAGGTTCCAAGCTAATGTCCAAGATGGGATATGAAGGAAAGAGCTTGGGAAAGCATGCACAAGGTATTTTTGAACGAGTAAAGGTTGATCAAAGGCCTAAATATTTGGGTCTTGGATATGGACAGTCTTATGGAGAGAATTCCAAAACTTCGATGAAAGCCCGTGAAATAGTCCCAAGAAGGAGTTTCATTTCATGTCCTCTACCTCAGAAGTGTGAAAGTTGCATACAAGAATAACGGAATAGCTTGGACCATGAATTACGTGATGTAGGTGTTTAGAAGTGCACACTTGAACCAGAGAGTTGGGGAGACTCTAACAACCATGAAGAGTTTCATGGTGTTCCAAAGGGAGCCACTTCTTCATTTGCTTCATCTCCTAATGAAGGCAATAAAGGTGAAAGGGGCATGTATAAATCTAGTTCTAAACACATTTCTTTTGATTTTGAAAAGCATGATGAATTTACAAATATGTATGGGAAAGGAGTTACATGTCCTTTTGTGGTTTACATAACCATGATGTTTCTAGATGTTGGAAGAAAATGGCCAGATACGGGACACAGAAGAAGGAAAAGAAGCAAGCAGCGAAGGGTCCACAAGAGAAGGCAAATCATGCTATCAAAAGGATGCATGTTATGCTCTTTAACCTGCAAATGATACCCAAATACAAAATATGCGAAGAAAAGAGACCTCGAACTCAGAATATGTGAAGAAAAGATACCCAGAACAGAGAATAGAAATGATTTTATTATTCACAGAGTAATGTTCACTTGCCTCTTCGAGGGGGCAATCTCCAATAGAGCAGAGCTCGATTACAAAATAAGACACGATGCTCCTCGCAAGGAGTTTCTATCCTTTATATATGACTCCTACATGCAATACCACAGGCCAATACCGCGTATTACTAATACCATCTATCTAATACTGCGACCCATTTGCAACTAACTGTGGTTCTGTTATTAATTGTGGATTAACCACTTACAATTATTAATATGGGCTTTATTGACTCTTGACTATGACGTGGTCCCATTACATAGATAAGGGGGTTAGGGTGGGGCCCTAGCATGCCCACACCCTTAATACTAGCCTTGTCCTCAAGGCTGAAGCTGCGAAAAATGTTGCAGAATAGTGGTTGGCTCCCAAGTTGCATCTTCTGGAGAGGTGTCTTTCCATTTGACGAGGACTTCCTTAATCATGCAGCCATGCAGTTGCTTGACTCGTGTGTGGAGGACCTATTCCAGTTGAAGCCAGATGGATCCTTCTTCGTCCAATTCTGGGAGACTAGTCTGAATTCTGCAATTGTTCCCAATCACTTTCTTGAGGCATGAGACATGAAAAACTGGATGCATTTTTGCAGTAGGTGGCAAAGCCAACTTGTAGGCCACTTCTCCAATGCGTTGAAGTACTTGATATGGTTCGTAGAATTTGGGAGAGAGTTTCTGACATCCCTTTTCTTTGAGTGATGTTTGCGTATATGGTTGGAGCCATAAAAATACCTGATCCCCTTCTTGAAAGTGGCAATCTAAGCGATGCTGGTTTACCTGTTGCTTCATGCGGTTTTGAGCTTGATGAAGATTCTCTCAAAGATGGGCGAGCATACTTGCATGGTGTTGTAGGAGTTGATCCACTACTTGGAATTTTGAGCATCCCTTGAGATATGAAGTAGGTGAAGGCGGGAGTTGACCATATACTGCTTCATAGGGGGTCATTTTGGTGGTGGCATGATAGTTGGTGTTATACCACCATTCTACCACAAGTAACCACTGTACCCAAAGGTGTTGTTTTTCTGAAGTAAAACACCTAAGGTAGGTTTCTAGACATTTGTTGACGGCTTCAGTTTGACCATATGTTTGCGGATGGTAGGAAGTATTTAGTTTTAGTTGAGTGCCTTGGATTCTGAAGAGTTCCTACCAAAAATTGCTAGTGAAGATCGGGTCGCAGTCGGACACAATAGAAATGGGCATGCAATGCAATTTGAAGATCTGATCCATGAAAGTTTGAGCAACCAAGGTTGGTTTAAACATGTGGGGAAGAGCGCAGAAATGAGCATACTTCGACAATCGGTCCACAACCACCATGATGACTGACTTGTTCCCTGATTTTGGAAGACCTGTAATGAAATCCATAGAAACTTCCATCCAAATTGATGCCGGAATGGGCAATGGTTGTAATGTGCCAGGTGTGTTGACGGTTTCCCCTTTATGGCGTTGACAGACATCGCATTCGGTTACAAAGGTAAGGATGTCCTTTTTCATGCCTGTCCAGAAAAGTGATCTTCTAGTGCGAGCATACGTCTTCTAAAAGCCCGAATGTCCTGCAATGGGAGATGAGTGCATCTCTGCCAAAATGCGACTTTTGAAGGTGGATGCTCGTGATATTATGACTCTGTCCTTGTAGCGAAGAATATCATCCTACAACGAGTAGCCCTTGGTGGAATTTGGATCTTCCTGCAATTGAGAAATGAGTTGGGAGAGCCCTGGGTGTGAAAACCATTCTCTGCGAGCTTCTTCAATCCATTCTGGAATGGGGAGGGAAATAGCTAGCAGGGTATTTTCCTCCTCAAATTGGCGAGATAATGCATCTGCTACACTATTGTCTTTCCCTTTCTTGTAAATGATCTCATAATCATATCCCAGCATTTTGGCTAGCCATTTATTTTGTTGTGGGGAGGATAGGCATTGCTCCAAAAAATATTTAAGACTGTGATGATCTGTGCGGATTTGGAAATGTCGCCCCAGTAAATAAGGTCGCCAGGTGTCGACTGCATGTAAGATGGCCATCATTTCCTTCTCGTATGTAGATTGGCCCTGATTCTTCCCACTGAGTTGCTGGTTTGTGAAGGCCAACGGTCGCCCTTCCTGCATTAAAACCGCCCCTATACCTGTCCCCGAAGCATCACATTCAATGACAAAAGATTTGGTGAAGTCAGGTAGTGCTAAAACTGCAGTGGAACACATGGCATTTTTTAGAGCTGTAAAGGCCTGTTGTTCTTCCTCATTCCAGAAGAATGAATTTTTCTTTAGGAGTTGGGTGAGGGGCTTCGCTATGTGACCATAGTTGCGGACAAATTTATGATAATAGCCTGTGAGACCCAAAAATCCTTGCAAGCTCTTGAAGGTCTTACGTTGAGGCCATTCCTACATTGCTTGGATCCTTTTGGGGTCCACCTTGACACCCTCACGCCCCACAATGTGGCCCAAATACTCTACCTCTGCCATGCCAAATGAACACTTGGACATCTTGACAAATAATTTATGCTTGCGGACCAGTTGCAAGAGTAGATCTACATGCTGAAGATGCGTGGCCCAAGTGCAACTATAGATGAGGATGTCATCGAAGAAGGCAAGGACAAATTTCCTGAGATATGGCTTGAGAATGTGGTTCATAAGGCTCTGAAAAGTAGAGGGGGCATTACAAAGACCAAATGGCATGACCAAGAATTCATAGTGGCCTTCATGAGTTCTGAAAGCAGTCTTGGGGATGTCGACTTCCTTCATGCGAATCTGGTGGTAGCCTGAGCGAAGATCGAGCTTCGTGAAAAATTGAGCCCCATTGAGTTCATCCAGCAAATAATCAATCACCGGGATGGAAAATTTATCTTTGACTGTCAACTTATTGAGGGCCTTGTAGTCAGGACACATCCGCCACTCCCCATGTTTTTTGAGCACCATGACCACTGGGGATGAATAAGGACTGATGCTAGGACGAATGACCCCTGCTTCCAAAAGTTCCTTGATGATTTTTTCTATTTCGTTCTTTTGGGTGAACGGATATCTGTATGGGCGCACATTTGGGGGTTGGGCCCCTGGAACCAAGGTGATGCTATGATCATGTTCCCCTCGCGAGGGTGGAAGCCCTCGAGGCTTGTCAAGACTGGCAGCAGATGGTTATTTAAAATCTGTTGCATCTCAGGATGAAGTGGCGACGGCTTGGTTTCGACTACCTGGATGGCATTAAATTGAGCTACAACTCCATGATTTCCCTTTTTTAACATTTTTTCCATCCTATGCGAGCTTATGATCAAGGGGGCTCCTGCCTGGAGTCCTCGGAGGGTATGTGTGTGGTTCTTCTACTTAAAACTCATATACAACTCCTGGAAATCCATTGTGATTGGCCTAAGAGTGTGGAGCCAGTCAGCGCCGAGGACAATGTCAGAACCCCCCATGTGTATGGGAAACATGTGGATTTTCAACTGATAATCCCCCATTTGAAGTTTGACATTTTCACAACGGCCTTCACATTTCATTGTGCCTCCATCTGCAATTTGAACTTGGAAGTTAGAAACTGCTCGTACAAAGCAATGCACTGTTTCTGTGACTTTTTGATGGATGAAATTGTGTACTTCCACTATCAATCAAAACTACTACTGGGCGATGTTTAATAAACCCTCTGATTTTGAGCGTTTGAGGGGAAGAAATCCCTGCCAAGGCGTGCAACGAAATAACTGGTTCGTCAGAGACATTGTCCTGTTGGTTGTCTTCCTCTAGCGGCTCATGTTCCTCCAGTGGTGGATCTTCCTCTGTTGAGCTGTAGTCAGTGGCATCTATTTGAAAGAATTTGGGCTCCTTACATTTATGACCTGGGGAGTATTTTTCATCACAGTAGTAACATAGTCCTTGCTTCCTTCTTTCAGCCATTTCCGTAGGGGACACCTTTTGGACCTTAAGTGTTTGAGTCGTGTTCTGCGCCTGTGGGGGACGACCTTTAGTGGGGAAATTTGGGCGACTGTATTGGGCTGCTAATGCACGTTCCACCTTACGAGCTACCTGGCAAGCCTTCGTCCACGTGGGAGGGTGGTGAAGTAGAACTTGAGCTCAGATGGCTTCTTTAAGACCGCTGATAAAACATTCCGTGTAGAACTCATCTGTGAGACCCTTAGTGCGGAAAGCTAAGCTTTCAAAAGCATTAATATATTCCTCTACTGT